>KK120825.1:967549-1103377 GCA_000611955.2 Stegodyphus mimosarum
TTTTTTTTTCGCAGTGTACATAGACCCACACTTTTTGCAGTCCTCGAAACATGAAGTCGTTTTCGTTAATCCTTTCAGGACTGGCAACGAATTTTCTTTTCTTGCATCAAAACACTCAAAGGTTGACCACAAAACGACACTTTTAACGTTGTAAGTAAGAAGAATTCTTGCAGTATCACATCAAGTAATTACGGATCTTTCGGATGACTGTTTGTTAAATTTTTTCGACGAACAACAAGAGCCATGTGAAAATATGCATTATAGAGGATCAAAATCATTGATTCCGCTCGCATCATTTTTTCTACCCACTGCTTTATGCAAACGCCACAAAATACTCAATATTTTTTATTAATAATTTGGCTCGTGGTAGAAAATCATAAGTGCACTACACTACAGCAATTAAACAAAAAAGTCAACACCACCACCATTTTATAATTCATTTTGATACGGTCTTTCCGATATCTTTCGAGCGCTGTTCTTTCGATTACTGAGCTCTTTCTGTACAGTAATTTCAAGACAGTAAATTGTGAAAATATTACCCAAGGGCATATATAACCTTTATGAATGAAAGTAGGCCTTCACCAATACATAAATATTTACATGGTGTAAATGCCTAATGTTTAAGAGAATTAAGAGAAATTGTTCACATCGTTTAAGGGGCATTTTTATTTTTAGGGAATTTAAGGGATATTTTAATTTTATTTTGGGGAAATTTTTATTCTTATTATTTAAGAAATATTTTTAGTTCAAAGGGGCAATTTACCCAGAAGGACTATCAATTTCATTTTGGCATTTGGCGTTGGTTCACTATAGATATCGGTTCAGTTGTAAGGTTTTAGTTTAAACTAACAAAGTTTTATGTTAATTTTCTCTTTCCTGTAAGTTCTTATTTCCACTTCCCGTTAGAATGAGCGCGCGTTTCAGCTTTATGCTAATTTGAGGTGGAGACAAATTTTGTATTTAAAAGGTTAGCAAGGAACTTCTCGGTGTGAGAAAGCTTTTAGTCTCAGATCACTGCGGCTCTGTTCGACGTCCACCTGACTAGCTAGTATTTAAGTTCTAAGCCTTAGCGCTGTTACGCTATTACTTATTGAAGTAATCTAAGTGCGTTAGTATTAGCTAAATCTTGCTACGCACCATTGATAGTTTAGCATAGAGGCCAACCTCGCGTTTATAGCTCTGAGAGCAACGACTTCTTAATTTTCTACTTAACTTTGTTTAAAATTATTTGATCTTTCAGTTTAGACCCAAGTGCTGTCATTATTTTCTGTTATCCCTGCCGAGTTGGGAAGTGGCTGTAATTAGTAGTTTAATAAAAGGGTACCTTTAAAACCCTCCTTGTGTGCAGTTATTCGACCACTTCCACTGAACATAGCTGCATTCAGCTCCTTGTTCAAGATCAGGACATTAACACGGTTAAGACCGTGTTCGCCAAAAGTATGCACAGAACACTCAGTCCTGACACACTTTTCAAATTGTTCCCACTAAATATTAAAGCCCTGTGTTATATTTAAGGAAATTATATAATGAAGAATCTTCATAAATGTTTGTATGTTTCTCGCATTATTATAAAACAACGGTACCTAGAGCCATCCAATTTTGAATAACGTATGTTTCCACCCGAATATGGGCATCTGGAAACCCAATTTTGAAATTTGGAATTTGTTTTATTATCGATTTCATAGTTTCTAAAACTTTACCGAATTTTCGATTAACAAAACTCAAGGATTCCAAAGCAAGCAATGACAACGTTGCACAGAAAAAATATTTTTATCACCTGCGCGAGACTGTGTATCGGAAATTCTAAAGATAGGTTCAATTTAAAATTATTTTGCGATATTGTTGTTGAATGAATTTTGTGGTTTAAGTGCGAAGAATATAATATTTAGTAAATAAAGGTAACGCACAAAATGTAATAAAAAACGCCCCTTTGGACGAAATATAAAATCTGAAACCTTTCAAGTTTTCTTTTTTTCTTTTTTAAAAAATTATTATTTTATTATTACTTAAAATTCCCCTTCTTTAAAGAAAAATTTTCACCAATTTTTAAGACGATTATTTATTTAAGGACAATTAATTTTTCACTTCTGGAATAATGAGTGTATGTTACTAAAGTATTAGAATGCAATAAATTACTGAAATGTCAATATCAAATCAATGTACCATCATAAAAGACTCATAATTTATAAATTCAATTACTTATAGCAATTAAGAGCTACTAAACACAAAACCTATAAAAAGAAATAAAAGGAATTTATAAAACTTATAAAAGGAAAATAAATTGTGTCCTTCAAAGACGCTTATATTGGGAAACATTTATTTTGAAACATTAAAAAGCGCCTAATTTTAATTTATTTTTTAACATATTTGTGATATCAAGCAGCTACTGATTCTTATTTTTCAGGACAGCCTTGGCCAAATAAATAAATAATAATAATATTTCTTTTGTTGTCAGCAGATGGCACGACAACCTTAAAAAAAGAATTGCTGTTTTTTCTACCTTCAGATAACAAAGTTGACAATAGATGGCAGCACCACATCATTGATCTCTGAATTTCGACAGAGCTTTAAACAAGATCTTTCTCGGGAATTTTTTCGAACCCGAAGTATAAGGAATTATATCTCTCCCCTGCAGTAAACCAAAATCACCTCCCGGTGAAAGATTTCACATACCTTTATTTTTTCATACAATATACCAGGACCATTGGTTTTCATTAAATTCCGCATCAGCCTTAAAGAACGAAGCAATGAAAGGAAGTTTTTAAAAATAGAGATGGCAGGTTTTTTTCAACTCACTGATTAAAAATTATTTTTTTCTCCGCCACTCCTATACGATAGTTTTTGATTTTCGAAATTTGGTTGCTGTGCATTTAAAATTATTGCTCTTGAAACAAAAAACTAAAAAAAAAAAATATTGCTCTTAAAACAAAATTTAAATTTTTCCATTTAGTCTGCCTACTGAAGTTCCAGGTCATTTTATAGTATTATCAGCTAATTAATGAGTTATTAAATGAAGAGCTGTAAAACTGTTTAAAGGTTTATTATTTTAAAATTATTTTGCATAACAAGTATTTTTATTTATATTTGTTATGCAAAATTATTGCGTAACAAATAAAAATAAAAATATTTGTTATTATTATTTTTCATAATATTAATTTTGCATAACAAATTTATTTTAAATTTGATGCCTTTCCTGAACCTCTCAACTTCCACTACTATTTTCTCGCCAGGATTTCCGAACGTGTTTTCGCTAACCAGCGTACTTTTCGTCGCTATCTCGCTGTTACGCCAGTAAGCCTTTTGGCCATTTCGGATTATTATCACGCCTGTTAGGTTTCTCTGAGTCAACTTGTAAGGTGAGATTTAACGTGCTAATCCAGCATTATTCTATTTTAGCTTCGATTTGAAGTATATTCTACAATTAAGTTCTCGCTGCAAGTTGACGGTGTTTTTGTTACGCACGAAGATCGCGCCCTTCTCTTAAACTTTGAATTAATAAAGGGTTACTTTTCACCCTTCTTCTGTGCTGGTAATTCTTTTACGCCTGTGGGAGAATTCGCCAGGTTCATTGTAGGATCTATTCTTAATGTGTGTGGAATAACAGAGACAGATCTTACAAAGATACTTTAAATATTAAAATACCTTTAAACAATTTTACAGTTCTTCATTTAATAGTTCATTAACTACTGATAATACTACTAGTTAAGAGGAATTCAATAATTAAATTTATATAAATACAGTTAGAGTTATAAGTTAACACTTTTATAGTTAAGAGAAATTCAATATTTAAATGGTAAACCTCCCTGATGGTTATAGTGGTTGTGATAATAAAAATTCATGTATTTAAGGGTTAAGTTGCAAATGCCCGGCCTTTTGAAAACACGACTACACTTTAAATCCGTGATAATTTTACTTTAAAAAAAATCTTCTATGCATTTCGAGGACGACTGCAGCAAAATAAAAGCAAAACCTTTTCTTTTTCAAGCAGCAAAAGCATTCTTTTAAATACAATGATCATAGAATAAGAGGTTAGCTTAATATTTTTTATCCTTAAAGAAGAGAGCCTCGCTTTAGTTGTCCTTGAAATCTATATAGTTCTTTACAATGCCTACCTCAGACTCAGTTTAAAAATGTTGTCTAAATATAAATTTCAGATTGATATATTTCCCTTCAAATTGCTACTACTTAATATTTTATGCTAGCAGAAAGATGGTGTAAAGGAGCCTAATGAATCCGTTTACTTATTTTTTCCCTTTTTCAGTTCTTTCGTTTCTAAATGAGGGTATCAAACGAGGCCTGGCAACGCAGCTCGGCTTAAACCGCTTATGCTCTTTACACCCTTTCCTGAACGCAGCTTGAGGTGTTGTTGCCAACGAAAGGCGTATCTTGCGCTCCTTGCCACGACGAATTTCGTGGGTTTCGGCTGATGTCGCTGTCAGACAAGTGAGCATAAGTAACAACAACTCAACAACATTTACATACCGAACTTCGTTTGATCACTTTTGAATCGATAATGCTAATTAGGCTTGCCTTTCACACATTCCCTTCAAAAATGGGCTATATTGATTGAATATTTCATGCAATATCATCGTGTTTGAGTATGTAAAGAATAAATTTGTGCATAAGTGTAATTGTTGCTCCTTTGGAGTTAAAACCGAGTCATCAGAAAATTGTTAAGATGTCTTCGTCCCGAAAAATTTCGTTTACGTGGGCTAACTATTAGTCATACAAGTGAACATTAGCAACAAAGTAGCTCACTCAATGACAAAATACGTTCGTTTTGCTATCTTTACGGCTCATGTTCAGTTCGTAAATAATAGTACAAGAAGTATTTTATAGAAAACAAAACATAACTTTTTTTTTAGGAAAGAAACTATATGGGCAATATTTACAATTTTACAGGCTGGTTAATGATGGTTAAAATGCATAAATTCAGGTGTAATCAAGTTTATGGTAGCTGTATGCGCGAGTTGCCTATTATAGCATATATATTCGAAATTACGCCCAGAATACGGCAGTTCTGCCGAATCCTGATTCTGGGCTTGTTGTGTTGAAACCTATCCGAAAGTTTCTCAAAAGGGAAAAGATGTGATAGCTGTGAATGGTGGGCCTACATTTCAATTCTCCAATTTAAGCTTCAGATAAACATTTTCCTACTGGTATCTAATGATTACTGGCAATATAGCATATTTCTTTATCAGGAACCATAATCTTTTAAGCACTCTGCTCACTGATAAAATCTATATAAGGGAAAATGTCTGTTTGTGTGTTTGTTCGAAAATATAGTGGGTAAAAAAAGTATTGGCAATTGTCTGTAATTGATCATATTAGCTAACAAAGGAAATGCTTGACAATTTTACCTGGACATGACGAACACAGGAGGTACAAATCTAATGGAACTTTCATTTTAATATGCCTTTTACATAAAATATACAACAAAAACGTTAATTTGCATGTCAAAAAAGTACTGGCAAGATCATAACAGCAAAAATGGGAGAACAAAATTTAATACGTTGCATTCTTACCTTTTGCGTTTATAACAGCTTGTAATCTGTTTCTCATAAAGAAAACCAAAGTCCTGTTGAGAATTTTGTGCCATTCTTGCAGGAGTATACGTTTAAGTTCATCTTTACCCGAAATTTTATGTTTCCCGACTTCTAAGTTCAGATTTATGTCACGCGATTGAGGCGGTGTCTTTACCTGGCGAGGAACGTTACGGAGTAAGAATTCTTGGGTGAGGTTCGCTGTATGCTTAGGGTCATTGTCTTGTTGAAACACGAATCATGTTCCGAAGCCAAGTTTTGGGGAACTGAATTGCAAGTTATGGCGCAATATGTCACTGTATGTATACCATCAAAATGAAGTGCAAGTTACCAACTCCGTTTGCTCCTATACAGCCCCAAACTACGAAGCTTCCTCCGCCATGTTTCACAGTAGGTGTTAAATGTTGTTTTTCCATTTCGGTACTTGGCCTTCTCCACACATATTATCTTCCATCACTCCCGAAAATGTTAAACTTCGATTCGTCGGAGAAAATAACTGTTTTCCAAAACTCGCCTGATAAATTAACAGGAGATTTTGCAAAATCTAATCGCTTTCTCCTGTTTATTTCTGAAAGGAAAGCTTTTGTTCTAGTTGCCTTTCTACAATAGCTTCCTTCGTGTAAAACATTCCGCATAGTCTGTACACTAAATGTTTCATGCGAAGTATTAGAAACACCTTTGGCTGACTGGGGTGCACTTACTTGAAGGTTTCTCTTAAACACTTTGATAATGCTACGTTTTTCCCTTGCAGAAAATATTCGAGATCGTCCACTTCTAACTTTATTTTCCGTCGATCCTGTTTCCTTGAACTTTTTTACAACACTTCCAACAGTAAATAAACTTACGTTCAGTTGCATTCCTATAGCACGATAGGTTAAACTATCATTTCTGAGCTGAATAATCATGTCTTTAGCATTAATGGCTAATTCTTTCGACTTCGAAGTCATTGTATCACAGTGATAGCAAAATAACGTTTTAAAAAGGCACTGCAGACTTTATATTAATAGGGTTTCTTATCAGTATAAACACGTACCTCAAAATAATACAATTTCCATAGCAGTTAGAACTTTGCCAATACTTCTTTGGCATACAAATTTACGCTTTTGTTGTATACTTTGTATAAAAGACATATTAAAATGAAAGTTTCGTTAGATTCTCAAACGTTTCCTTTGTTAGTTAATATGATCAACTATAGAAATTGCTAATACCTTTTTACTCACTGTAACTCAGTCACTACTATAGCTATCGTCACCAAACTGTCTACCATTCTTTTCTGGGTCCTAGAAAAGGTCGATGTCCACTTTTTTCCAAACAGAAGTAGCTAAAATCAGAGATATTAATTAAAAACTTTGAAAACGCTAATTTTCGCCCTCATTTTTTCCGAGTGGCAACAGTCTCCAAGCTGGAGATAAAAATCTGCTTTATTGCGAGAATTGTTGCCACTGCTGGCTTTCAAATCATAGAGTCCGTTAATAAAAAATTTCCAAGTTTTACAATGAAATAAAAATAGTATTGCCAAACATTAAATACATTATTCCCGATTCCAAAAATTCATGAGAAGCCATTTCGATTTCTCCCATTTTCGCTAGACTTTAATCAGCCAAGATATTAATTTAAAACTCTGAAAATGGTAATTTTCGCACTCATTGTTTCGAGTGACAACAGTCTCCCGCGTTGGAGATGAAAATGCTTTACTTCGAAAAGTGTTGCTACTGCTCGCTTTTAAATAATTGTAGAGTTTGTTAATCGAAAATTTGTAAGTTTTACGAAATATAGAAGAATGTGAGTTTATTTGTTTGTTCACATTAATGATTTCTGATCAATTATGATCAATGTTTTTCCACATCTAATCGACCAAAAGTGAATATAGGTGAAATATCGGAAGGAACTCGAGCGTTTACGACCATTTGAATAGAAAGAGAGAAAATCATTAAAAACTGCGTGCCATTGTTGCTGATATAATGGGAGAGAATTAATTTATTTTTCTAGGGAAATTTTTCATGTGGGTTCCGTATCGCATCAGAGTGAAAAATGTATGACTATGAATCGTATATTTTGTATCGTTATTAGACAAGGATTACAGCGGTATCGTTCTCTCTTGTCGTTAGACACATTATTCTCGATCTAACTTAACTGGCATCGGGTACTCCCGCTAGTTAATGAATAAAAAGGTGTCGTTACCTGCCACATAATCGCCGAGGCCAATGGTTGCTAGAGAAACGAAGCTAAAATACATTCCTTGAGCGTAAGTCCACATTTCTGTATAAGTAAATATACCCGCTGGCACGAGGAAGAATACTAAGACGAAAACTGAACAGAAGAGCATTCCGGACAGCCACAAAAGCCACATTTTCAGGTGATAACGTTTCTGGACGATTTTAAGAATTCTCCTCAATCCACGTCGGAATTTCAAGCTGAGAAGGCGCATCATGAGCACGTTGAGAGGCAGTCCGAAAAATGTGTAGATGATGCAGAAACCTTTGCCCCACATGGACTTCGGAGCCACATTTCCATACCCTGAAGTAGATGAAACCAAAAGAAATATTATTAGTGAACCTTAAAACGCATATGTATTTCAGTTACCCTTATTTTAGGACTCCCAACTACGCGAACCCCTAATTCTTCTGTTGTTGTTGTTGTTTACAATCCCCTTGAGGCAGGAAAGCCTACACCAAGTCCAAGAGACCTTGCCGCCCCAAGTAAATCGCTGACGTCGTCCTGCTCAGCCGACAGCTGTCTCAGGGAGACTCCTATACAATACAGTAGGTGAGCGGGAGAGGCAGGGAGGAAACAGGCATACGAGGGGAATGTCTTTTCTTCCTCTTGGAACTTCATGCATCGAAGATCTGAATCTGGCCATGGCCGTTTCGATAGGCCTAGATCTTTTACTCAGAAGTGACAGGCCTGGTTGTTCAGCAAAAACCATTGGTAAACAGGAGAAATTTTACATACCATGTTAGTTTCATGTTTGTAATAGAAATGAATTTTAGTAGGGCATAAATCAGTGGAAGTGGGTTGTTTACTTTTTTAACAGTGTAAGAAAATGCTATTGAGTTTTCATTTAGTGAAAAATATTCAACTGTTCAGTCGTCACGTGGACGGCTTACTTCATATTAAAAGTGATACTATATTAGAATGTTTATTTATTAGTGTTTACAGTCCATCTTTCTCGTCCTAGTAAAATGAAAACAAATTAACTATAGGTGTAAGGAAATCACAACATTTTCTTGCCAGATCGTCAGCTGTTTCGCTACCATACACTCCAACATGGGACGGTATCCACTGGAAATATACTGATTACGCTGTCCAAGCTTGAAAAGCTTAATTCTTCTTTATAGGGCAAGTAGAATATAAATTTTCGTTCGTTAATTTACATGCTTTCAAATTTTCCGTCGCCTTGATCTTCTTAAAAGATGATGTACTAAAATGAACATACGCTTAAGAAGCTATGAAATTAACTTTAATTATTTACCCCACCAGCGGCCGAGCGGTAAAGTCGCTGAACGCTGTAGTTCGATCGAAGGCTGGAATCCCGATGATGGGCTGGAGTGTTTTCGTGGATTACTCTCTATGTAACGCGTATACAGGTGTATCAGTACAGCGGTGACAAACTTTCAGAAGAGATAGAGTACACCTAGGCGATAGGAAATTATATAGCAATGTATGGCCGGAAACGCTTTCCTAGACATCATCATAATTACTAGGCAACATCCTAACTAATATTATAAATGCGATTGTGAGTTTGTTTGTGTGTTTGTTTGTTTGTTAAGCCCAATTCACATCAACGCGGTCACGCGTTCGGCGGTAAAGCGTTGGCCAATTAGAAGAGAGCGTAGAGGCGGCATTTTCCGGATGATTGGAGAACACGTGAGTTGACTTAACTTCAACTTTTCGACGCGCGACGCGTGAGTTTCAGGCATCTCGTTCCAAACGTCGAGTTTATACCACGTTTTTTAAATGATTGCACTTTCAAAAATTCTTCTTGATGGAAAAAAAAAGTCAAATGGACTAATGTTAATAAAAATTTCAGATAATAATAAAAAACTGCATGCGTTAAGAGAATAAATAGCTTTATAAATTATTTAAAGGCAAATTCTCAAGTTTATTAGAAATAACTTTCCTTAATATTTAACTATAAATTATATACGGTTGATAATTTTTACAGAATAATCTAATGCAATAGATTGTTGCGAAAAAATAGTGATGGACTTCGAAATTTCTTAAAATATATTTACATCACATTAAGGTTGCTCTTGTTGCTTAGTGGATAAAACGTTGGCTTCTTGAGTCAAAGATTTTGGATTGAAGTGTCACCAAGAGTGGTGTTGTAATGGAGTTGTTATTTTTTAAAAAATTTTTACAGAAAATATTATCGCTAGTTTCAGAGTAGCCCAGTTGCTTCTTCAGTGTCCTGAAGGTGAAGTGTGAAAACCATATTTACTCGCGAGATACTTTAGCGCGGAGGTAACATGCTCAAGTAGAAAATTCCGCGTGTACTAAGGCCTTGCTATTTCCTACCTTTGATGGTAAGAATACACCATTTTTTTTAATATCTACCGCGACTTTTTTTTTTGGGGGGGGGGGACACCAGAAGCTTGTATTTATTTTTCATTTCATTTCCTTCATTATTCATATAAACCTAATTTTCGCTCGGCATTGTGTGCATTACTCTTCTTTTGACAACGAGCATTTGGTATAATTCATAAGATGATCTGACTACTACGATCTGATTCTATTTCGGCTGACACGAGACTATAGCAAAAGCGATACTGGTATTAGTACAAAGTTGCTGCTTCAATCTAATTAGAAAATTTAGTGAGTTCTGAATTTTAAACGAGTGGTGGCGAGGAAACCATTTGTTAAAAAAAAAATAAGAAAACTGTAATTTATACAGAAAAGAAGCTCGCTAGTATGTAGCTGATTTTATGGAATGCTTCTGAGCATTTTAATGACTTCATGTTTGTTTTTTTTGTTTTTCTGAACATGCATGACCACTTTACGAACAATTTATATATGAACTAAACCGTAGGTTAAATCTTGCTAATAATTTTTCAATAATTTAAAGAACTTTTGCATGGGCATTAGCAAATTTCCTAATTGTGGAGTTCAATTTTTAACGTAAATAAAGTAGTATTATATAAAATGAGGCTACCGATGAATTTTAGATAAAAGTGACCTTATAAAATAGCTAATGGCTGTTCATTAACATATGAATGACTAACTGAAGTAATTACTGTTACATTTAAGGTAAAAAATATGTACATAAGGCAGAAACTAAAACAATTTTTTTAATTTCTGTTGTTTATTAAGTTAAAAATAACTGCTTTTTTAAGTGTGATATTTAAATTAGTAATGTTGTAAATCCTACATATATTTAAACAAAACGTACTTTTTCTTGCATTATTTAAACCATTTAAGGAAGCATTTAAGGGAAGTTCATACATCATGCAAAAACGTTTATGCTATTCTATCCCGTCAAAACTTTACTCTCCAAAATACAATCATGAAAATAGGGTTTTTTAATTATTATTCAACAAAATTCATAAATAACTAAAATTAGATATATACAAGGATCCTTTTCTGGGATATCCAATTCCTGTCTTCCAAACGATTCTTTTCTGCGATATTCTGACAAAAATGAGTGTTCCGCTTTTGAATAAATGAGGCTAGAAATTCATCGAATTGATGCGAAAGTAATTAAAAGAAATTTCGTTTCTTTCAAGCGCATTTCTTCAATTAAATTATTCGCATCTCCTTGCTGCAGTCATCTCTCACATATTAATATAAACCACTGCATTCTGCTTTTCTTACACAAAGTAAAATAAGTTTTAATAGAGCAGAAATTAAATCCATTTTAATTAAAAAATGTAATCGTAAAAAGTCAAAATACCGCACAAAAATTTCACCTTTTTCCGATACAGAAAAGGCATCTAGTGCAAGCATATAAAAACTTTTAAAGCGAAAGTTGCCGCGCTGGTGTGAACTGACGTACACGGAAAGCGTTTTTTTCCGCGTTCCCGCTTTTCGCCCCAACGGACTAGAGTGAACGCAGCTTTACGCAATCACGCCTTAAGTACTTAACCGATCATCATGAAATTTTCAAGAAATGTTTTTGATGTATTAGAAAAGGTTATAGACTATAAAACGTAAATAACTGTTGAAACTTAAACTATATAATAGGTTTTATAGCTTAAAATTATCGTTGTTGTATAAACATTAAATGCTGAAAGTTTCATAACGATAAGTTAAAAGATGTAAAAGTTTGCCTGAACGCGCAGGTGCGTGGCTTAAACCACGCAAATATTTTTAACCTTTTCTAATATATCAAAAATATTTCTTGAAAATTTCATGATGATCGGTTAAGTAATTAAGGCGTGAAAGCGTACCAATTACTAATTAAACGTTTATTAATTTTTATTTATTTAATTTAATTTACTATTCAAAATCCTTCAGGATTTCCGGCTTTTGTCTCTTCTTTCACAAACATTTTTCAGCCATTCAGAAATATACGTAAAAGTCTTACTAGATTTCGTGGCGATACACTCCACATAAATATAAAACATCCGCGGCCTATAGGTATTAGAGAAGGGCAATATTTACTGAAATTTTACGCGGAATGTATTTTCAAAATTCACGCGCAGTTGAAACTTATTTAAGGACACATCAACGCCAGCGAAGCCGCGGCTAAAAGCTAGTTTCCCAAGCTAGCAGATTTCCCAATTTCCTCCATATCTTCGGAGGCGATTTTAAAGCTCATAATCAAATATGAGGACACTCTTGCACTGACTAAAGAGGAATAAAATTAGAGGATTTCATCAATAGTTACAACCTAGCACAAATAAAAGAAGATTCTACCTTTCCCGAACACGGCGAAACAATTTCTGGAAAACAGTGGCAAGACCTGAAGCTTGCAAATAATGCTCTAGTCCACCGGATAGTGAACTCGACGAGATCAAATGATTTTATATCACAAATTAATATCGTATTAATTTGATTACCACATTTTAGTGCCAATAACAAAGAGCTTTAAGACAACAAATAACAGAATCAAAATATTTGTAAATTCAATCTCCACGGAAGTATCTTTGATAACAAATGAACTCAAAGATTTCACAAACAAAGTACAAATAGATGACTTAACAACGAAACTAACCATAAGAATTCAAGCTCAGTGTGACAAATCTTTTAAAATTAAAAGTTCCAATGATATCAAGAAAGTAAATTGGTAAACAATTGGTTCACTTCAATGTGAACGCAATAAACCCAGTTTTTTCAACGGGAGCAGCAAGCATTAACACCAACATACATTATTTACACCAAACAAGATAGGACTTTATAAAAAAGATATTTAGATCCAAAAAAAAAAGCTGAAAAAAAATATATATCAAACAGCAAAGACCCCTGTAGTCCGTTGTACAAAAATCAGCGTAAACAAAGTTTTCAGACCCTCAGAAATAATAGTCCCCCAATCAATATCACATATCAGCTGCAAGAGAAAAAATTATGGACGCCCTATTCCTAAAGGATCATGCATAAGATGATACAATAATCCAAAATTTGAGAAGAGAAAATATTCGGCCACCCTTCACATAAAATTATTTTCCTTTACAAAATTCTAAATTAAGTATATTAAAACTTCTAGGAATTCCCTTATTTTGCATAACAAATTTATTTTAAGTTTGATACCTTTCCTGAACTCAACTTCCTCTTGCATTTTCTCGCCAGGATGTAAATTTAAAATTAAGTGAGTATTTAAACCAGTGAATCTCTGGTTTTATTCAAAGCGTGTTTTCGCCAGTCAGCGCACGTTTCGTTGCTATCTCGCTATCACGCTGTTACGCCCTTTGGACATTTCGAATAATCGTCACTCCTGTCCGGTTTGTGAGTCAACCTAAGTTAGCCTTAACTTAACGTGCTAATCCAGCACTATTCAAATTAGACTTTTAAATCGATTTATATTCTACGTTTAAGTTTCACCGCGAGTTGACAGTGTCATTCTTAAACACGAAGATCGTGCCTTCCTGTTATTAGTTGGATTTAATAAAGGGTTGGATTTAATTTTCATCGTCTTCTGTGCTGGTATCGACTAGACTGCAGATTACGGGCCAAATGAAGTGAAACCGCGCCAAATCTGGTAAACTCTTGACGTCATGAAAATCGTTAGGATTTAAGATTACAGTTTATAAGGTTCTTCCTTCAATCTCTTGATTTTCTTCGTAAGCATAAACTGTGAAACCTTATGTGGAGGACAGTGAGCGAATCTAGGCTATGTCCTTTAGTGTTGCAGAAACTACAAAGTCAGAAGGAGGGTTTAAAAGTGACCCTTTATTCCAATATTTACAACTCTTCAAATCGAGAGTAAGCCACTACTTGGGCTGAACTAAAATAATATTAAACTAAAGTGTGTTAACAAATTCAATACCTAACTAAATTCTAAATAGGACGGCGAGGGAAGCTTAACTCTTAGTGAAATGCAATAAATGCGAATTTTCACTAGCAAACACTGGTAATTGCAAATTGCCTATGAAGGCGAACTTTCAGTAGACAGAGGAAATCTTTGCGCGCACAGCCTTACGGCGATAAATCCAAGGCTCTGTCTTTCCCCTCGTTAACTCCTGCCTTTTAACTGCTAACAGATATATGCGATTTGCATAAATATCTCACTCGCGCTAAATTCGGGCAGCAACTGAAACTTTGAGAATTCGATAGGAAAGTTCAAACTAAAAATAATTTGGTTAATTAAAATAATGAATGCTACATAGTTGCTCCCAGAATTTAGTAGTCTGAAACTAAGTAGCCTAAAATCGGCTTTTAGTGAAGATGCTAAATTCTAAATCTAAATTTTCCTTCCTATTCGCCATCCTTTACAATTGTAAGTTTTAAATTTAGTTTAACTCTCTGTTTGTGTCTTAGATATTTTAACATAGAATATCTTTTTCCGTCTTCACATCAAAAAGATCCATCAGGAATTTGGCTGGATACTATCTGGTTCCTTCCAATCTGGAAGGAAATAAATTTTAATTTCATGTTATAAGTACATTTCACCTGAAAAGTACAACATTCCCTTCCTCTGATGCTTTCCGTAATGACTTTTATTCGCGCTTTAGGTATTCGCGTTTTTTAATTTCTATTAGCGCTTTTCGCCAAACGCATTCATTTTACACTCATTCATTTTTAAAACTTCCCCCTTGTTCTCTGGCCAAATGTGGTGTTTGTGAAAAACACGCAGTTTTACTTTGTCAAGTGTTCACAACTACCACCTGACTTCAATTCTATTGGGGTTAATTCTTCGACTTTCAAGACCTCAGACTTCCCCTAAAACAAATCTGAAATGCCCTGAGGTTCTAACATGAAATGAACTTTAAACTTTTGTGTGAAACCAGAGAACACTACGTACAACATTCAAACATTTCAATTGCATTTCATACATATAATTCATTCTTTCAATCTTCAATTCAAATTTTCTTTAAATGCTCATTGCGTTAAATAACACTTATATATTCACTTTCTAATTTAGCGCGCTTTACGCTTTTACATTACATTTTAATTTTAACTTGCGTATCCTTTACGCTTTTCCAAAATATTCGATATAAACAAAACCAGTGCTTAAGGCTTACAACAAATCATGCATTACATAGAAAACAGTTTTACATTAAATGCATTCATTATTTATACATAGAAAAATATAATACAACAGTTTTGCTATACAACTTACGTACTAGTTGCTTTTAATTAACACAATTCAATTTCCTATTTACAGAGAGTCTTTTGACTAAAATCGATGAATCCCATGTTCTGGATTACAAAGAACATTTCACGAAGTCTCACAGTTTTTCAACTGAACTCTCGAATTTCTTCCGCTGCATAATTAAGTTGTTCCTTCAAGCGTGTCCTTTACGCTTTCGGCAACCGGCTTTTGACTCGGGTAACTTCCCTTTTAAATCTGCAACTTGCACTTAAATCAGAAACATAACTGTGTGAATTTTAAAAGAAAATAAAGAATCTACTTATCTTTCTGCCAGTCTTTTAGGCGTTTTTTTGTCCATTCCTGAAAGGTTGGATATACTGTGGCTTGGGCTATTCTTTGCTTGTTACTCCTAGATTGAAACTCTGGGGCTGCCTTTCGTTTGGTCGATCTTCTTTCCTCCAGAAACACCTTGTTGGGACGAATGGTGGGTGGCGCTTTCCGTTTGTGCTGAAGTCTTTGCTCCCTCTCCAGACTGGCTCGTTCCTTCTCCTGCACTCGTAGGCTCCTTCGTTGTGGGTTGGCACCTTCGGCGGCTCGCTTCTCGCCGTTCTGTTCCCTCCGTAGTGGTGGAGCTTTCATAGTGTTTTCATTTGGACGTTCCTTCCTTAGACGCTTTGGTTGCTGAGACTGTTGCTTAGCGTTTGTCCTTTTTTCTTTTTGGGGTGGTCTTTTCTTCGGCTGCGGCTTCCTCTCTTCTGGTAACCTCCTTTTCAAACTGGGTTCTCTTGTTTTTGAGGGACCTGGTTGGGGCTCTTGAATCTTAGAAAAATTCTGTGAGGCTGGACCCTGCAACATGTCTTTCAAAATATTATTATTAGCTCTTCGATAATAATGTTTAATTTGATCGAAATTTGCCACAGTCTCTTCGCCCTTCTCATTCTTTAAATATGCACGGCATTCAACTATTCTTGTAATTTCAAAAGGACCATGCCATCTTGGGCAAAATTTTGCGACCTTATCTTTTGCTGCGCATGAAAGTGCGTGGGCTTGTTTCAACACCTCCTCCCCCACTTTATATTCTACGGTTCTTCTTTTTGAATCGTAGTAAATCTTTTGTTTCTTTTGCGCTTCCCGGGAGCACTTTTCTGCCTCCTTCAACATTTTTTCTATTTCACCCATTTGAAATTCCGGCGCTCTATCTTTCACATAAAATAATTTATCTAAGGGGGTCATTATCTTCCTGCCCAAAAACAATTCGGCGGGGGATTTCTTCGTTGTCTCGTGCTTAGCCGTTCTGAGGGCGAATGCAAATTCTTCGACGCAGTCATCCCAGTTAGAATGGTGCTTTTGCACATAATTTCTAATCAATTTTACAATATTCTTATTTACCCGTTCCGCTATATTTGATTGTGGGCGGTAGGGTACCATTTTCATATGCTTAATGCCCAACTTGTCACACATCATTTTAAATGTACTGCTTACAAACTGGGGACCATTATCGCTAATCACCCTCGCTGGACATCCATATCTTAAAATATATTTGTTCAAAAACGAATCTGCAACGACTTTTGCTGAAGCCCGCTTAAGTGGTATCAACTCAACCCATTTACTGAAATGATCCACAATGACTAATAAAAATCGTGCCTTATTTACATGACTCCTGGGGTAGGGGCCTAAGAGGTCAATACCAATTATTTCATTGGGGAACCTAGACTCAATACTAGTTAATAACCCGGCCGGGCGGAAATTTACGTCATTATTTATCTGACACGTGTGACAAGTCTGGCAGTAATTTTTAACTATCTTTTGTAATTGCGGAAAATATACCGCCTCGCGTACGCGTTGTATTGTTTTTCTAATTCCAAAATGGCCCGAGACAGGCGAATCGTGGAGCTCTTGCAAGATACTTAAAATTAATTTGGCCGGGATGACTGGTCTGTATTCACTATTTTGATTCGTAACTTTAGTATAAAATAAGAGACCATCAATGATTTCATAGTTCTGTGCTCTGCTTCGTATTGCATTAATGTCTATATGCTGGAAGTTATCTGGGTCTTTTAAATAATTATAAATATTTCCGAATTCGGGATCCCTAGCAATTTCTTCTATTACAGTCTCTCGAGAGTCAATGACCTTTGCCTGAAGCATCGCTATTTTTACTTTCTCGCCGTTCTCGTCTAACTTTATTCTAGATAATGCGTCGGCCACTACATTGTCTTTTCCCGGTGTGTGTTTGATAATGAGATTAAATTCTTGCAACTTTAGGGTCCACCGAATTAAGCGTGGCGAAAGATTCTTTCCTGAAAATAATCTGGTAACTGCCGCATGATCTGAATATACTGTTACGGGAGAACTCCCAAAATATACACAAAATTTTTGAACAGCTGCGAGCACTGCTAAAGTTTCACGCTCCGTTGCCGAATAATTTCTTTGCGTATCATTCAATGTACGACTAAAAAAGGCAATCGCTTTTCTATTTTGTGTTAACACGGCTCCGATTGCGTAATCTGATGCGTCTGCATAAATTTCTAGACCCTTGTCTTTCTCTGGGAACTTTAGAACCGGTGCATTAATTAAAGATTCTTTTAACTTCTCAAACGCGGCGTTTGCTTCTGAAGACCACGCAAAACGAACTCTTTTCCTTCTCAACTTTAACAATGGTTCAGCAATTTCTGCGAAATTTTTAATAAAAATTCTATAATATGAGCACATACCCAAGAAAGTCGCTAACTTTTTGGCTGTATTCGGAATTGGGTAATTTTTCACTGCTATAACTTTAGATTTATCTGTTTCGATCCCCCTTTGAGAAATTTTGTACCCTAAATATTTGAGTTCTTTTGCCGCGAATTTACATTTCTTAATGTTCACTTTAAGTCCTGCATCTTTCAAAAGAGTAAAGACTTCTCGAAGGTCTTTAATATGTTCTTCCAGCGATTCTGAAGTAACAATTATATCGTCAAGATAAATAAATGTACTTTTTCCTATTACCGGCCTTAAAATTTTGTCCATGCACCTCTGAAACGTGGCCGGGGCTCCCGACAATCCAAAAGGCATACGCAAAAAGCCATATGTACCGTATTTTGTTATGAATGCTGTTTTGTGAACATCTTCCGGCTTTATGCTTATCTGAAAATATCCGGATGTCAAATCTAGGGTGGTTATGTATTTTGTCGATTTAATACTTCTTAGAATTTCATCAATTACCGGAAGTGGGTAAGTTGGAAATTTTGTTATACTATTAAGCTTTCTGTAGTCAATAGCGAACCTGTACCTTAATGGATCAGTTAACGGCAAATCATTATTTTTCTTACATAAAACAACCGGACTCGCATATGCACTAGAAATAGGAGTTATTATTTTGTTTCTTAACATTTCATCAATATGGTATTTTATTATTTCCTCCTTAACTTTGTCGTACTTGTAAGGACGCTGACGTATAGGTTCATCCGTAGTTAATTTAATTTCGTGTGCTACGATCTGGGTGAATCCTGGAATATCATCAAATAAATCAGCGAAATTACTTACCAACTCCCGAAACTTGTCCTGTTCTTCGGGCGTTAGATGGCTTAAATCCACTTCAGGGGGAGGTGTTGATTTCTTTTTAACTGGGTCCATGGTTACTTGCAAGGTGGAGTTTTCAAAATCGATTTTCGCATCCACAGCTGCAAAGAAATCTGTTCCTAAAATAACCGATGCTTGGAGGTTCTTCACTACAAGAAACATAATTTTTTTTTGTTCTTCGCCGATTTTGATGTACAGCTCGATTTTTCCCATGCATTGACACGTTTTTCCTTGGGCTGCTACCACCTTCATTCCTTCCACGCTATGCAGACGATATCTACGAAAGTGCTTCTTAAAAAATTCTTCTGCCAAACAGCTTCCTTGAGCGCCGGTATCCAACAGAGCTGTAGCGGGTACGTTGTTAATTAGTAACTGCAGTCTCGGTAATTCAATGTTTCTCACCATGACCGTATTTAGCTGTACTTCAGAGGGATTTTTCTTCTCCTCGGAACATTGCACCCCCTTCCCCGCAATATTCCTTAGTAGTTTAAATGCTTTGCGGGTGTTTTCTTCTGTTGCTGGCTTCTGCCTGGGGAGAATGATTTTCTTCCGTAGTTGGAATTATTTTGTTGGCGCTGTACTTGGCGCGGTTGACCGCTCGCATTTTGACTGGTACCAGTAGTTCTCGGCCATCGTCTGTTTCTTCCTTCGGCATTCTGGTTCCCCTGCAGCCGCTGTTCATACGATTGTCTCCGTTGATTTTCGGCCGCTCGCCGGCTCTCGAATTGTACGGCGAGTTCAAACAGCTTGTCCAGCGTTACGGGATTTCTTAGCTCCATGAAATCTTGTATCGATGGTAACAATCTGGGCAGGATTATCTGGATAATCTCCGGGTCCGGCCTCGTGCCATACAATAATTTAAAGACTTGTATTTTTCTCAAAATAAATTCCGATAGTTCATCCACCCGCTGTTGATACTTGCTAAACAACTCAGCTTCGAGTTTCGCACGGTCTTTAACCACAGGAAACGCTCTCAAAATTGCTAGTTTAAAATTCTCGTACGTGTAAGTCGGCGTTCCTGGTTCTCCCAGCAGACATTTTCCGATGCACTTATACCAGGTCGCTGCTTGGCCCCTCAATGCTCCTGTCGCTAATATGACCTTCTGATGTTCCGGAACTGGATACAGCAAAAAATGCGCTTCTAACTTTTCCAGGAATGTGTTCACAGGTCCTCTGGCATCAAAAACTACTGCCGGCTTCATGGCTGCTCTGATGGTTTCCACTATGAATCCAAATCCATCAGGCATTGCAGCTGGATTTTGGGATGTAGTAGGCATATTCCAACTTCCTTCCATCCTTTTAGTTGTTCGGGCGCCATTATAAGGTTCTTCCTTCAATCTCTTGATTTTCTTCGTAAGCATAAACTGTGAAACCTTATGTGGAGGACAGTGAGCGAATCTAGGCTATGTCCTTTAGTGTTGCAGAAACTACAAAGTCAGAAGGAGGGTTTAAAAGTGACCCTTTATTCAAATATTTACAACTCTTCAAATCGAGAGTAAGCCACTACTTGGGCTGAACTAAAATAATATTAAACTAAAGTGTGTTAACAAATTCAATACCTAACTAAATTCTAAATAGGACGGCGAGGGAAGCTTAACTCTTAGTGAAATGCAATAAATGCGAATTTTCACTAGCAAACACTGGTAATTGCAAATTGCCTATGAAGGCGAACTTTCAGTAGACAGAGGAAATCTTTGCGCGCACAGCCTTACGGCGATAAATCCAAGGCTCTGTCTTTCCCCTCGTTAACTCTTGCCTTTTAAACTGCTAACAGATATATGCGATTTGCATAAATATCTCACTCGCGCTAAATTCGGGCGCTAAATTCGGGCTAAATTCGGGCTTTGAGAATTCGATAGGAAAGTTCAAACTAAAAATAATTTGGTTAATTAAAATAATGAATGCTACAAGTTTATGGCATTTAAGTGGGCTTTTTGAATTTTCGTCATTTCACTGTGCTTCTAGTAAATTGTGAGCAAAATGGCTGACATCGAAAGAGTTGAACGTGTGGATTTTACTTATTTGATTCGGTTGCAAGATAAGGGCGAAAGATGTGCGATAGAATGGTGCATAAATTATGGCTTGATTGCGAATATGTACGAATGTCCTTAGTGTCAAAATAGTGTGAAATTACTTGAAATGAAAGATGCGACAGATTTGTGTGAATGCAGGTATGTGTCAGTTATATGTGGTTAAGCACATGTTTGAAATGAGCCGCAGAGTCGGTGTTGAATGAGCGTGCCATTTTGAATTTCATCTCCATTGTATTGTTACATTTTAGTGTGGATATAGACAAATGCGAGTTTCTACTATTTATTATAAATAAAAATTTATTGTAAAAATATAAATAACGTAGTTAAAATTGTTTAAACACTTTTTTTTACTATACTATTGCTCATGTTTCAGTAGATCGAAATTTTGAATTTTATCATTTGTTTCTTCTGCATTTTTTTAAAGTTTTAGATTAAATATGAATCAATGCTTTCCGGTCATTCATTGCTCATTTACTGCTTATTACAATTTCTCAAATTTCGTGCTAAAACGTTTTACTCCATTTTGCTACTGTCTTAAAAATGGTTATTTTATGTATTATGAAAAGTTTTAATATTGTTGATGCCATAAAATACGTAGTTATACACTTTTAAATACTTTATCGTTGTTTTGCTTGCACTTCTGTTTTAGATATTTTTGCATGTTTACATGATCAATTTTTTGCATGTCAAATTCGCAACCATCTAATATGGCGATATGATGAGTTAGTGATATTCTAAAACGCGTGAAAATAACCGATTTGGCGACTTTTCGAAAATGCGCCAAACTGGCCCGTAATATGCAGTTTTACCCTGGTATCATTTCACGCCTGTCCGAGAATTCGCCAGGTTCTCTGCAGGATCTACACTCATGTCCATAAATTAAGGATAATTCGGAGTCACGCGGAAATCGAACTCTAAAATAAATATAACACCTGTAAAATCCTACACACATCCTCAAGAACCATATGCAAATTTGAGGAAGTAACCAGATGACATCGATGGTACGTCACAATGACGAGAGTGAAAGAGAGTGATATATAAGGAATACAGGCAAAAAAGTAAAATTGTTCGCAGGCGCTTTATAAGCATTTCAGTGCAATAACCGAATAGTTATGACACAAAGGACGCATTTGGATGATTTTTTACGTGGTAGAATTATCGGCCGTCTGGAATGGGGGCATACCCAATGGAAGTATCAGACGAACTTGGAATTGCCCAGAGTGTCATCTCCAGGCTTTGGCAACGATTCCAAGAGGATGGTAATGTGAGTAAAAGTTACAGCACAGGTCGCACCAGAGTTACAACGCTGAATGAGGACCGGTATTTGGCAGTTACTGCCAAAAGAAACAGGCGGAGCACAGACTCAGACCTGTCTCGTCAGCTCTCTTCAGCCACTGGTACGACAGTTTCAAGGCAGACCGTGTACAGACGCTTAGGGCAGATTGGTCTATATGCTTGTAGACCTGTCAGATGCGTTCCACTTACTGCAACTCACTGTCGCCTGCGGTTAGTCTGGAGTAGAGAGCATGCATTGTGGGCACCGCAACAGTGGGCTCGTGTGATGTTTTCCGACGCGTCCAGGTTTAGCTTGCAATCTGATTCTCGCCGGACTTTCATATGGAGAGCTCCAGGTACCCGTTATCACCAAGAAAACATCATTGAACGACACTGTTACGGTGGTGCAGGAGTGCTCGTTTGGGGTGGAATTATTCTGGGTTCCAGAACTGACCTGCATGTTCAAATTGAAACCATGACGAGCCAAATCTATCGGGACGTCATTCTAGAACAACATGTACGTTTGTTTCGGGAAGCCATGGGAGCACAATTTGTGTTTATGGATGACAACGCCAGTCCTCACCATGCAAACATCGTAAGCGAATGCCTTCAATCGGAGGATATCACCCGTATGGACTGGGAAGCATTCTCACCGAACTTGAATCCAGTAGAGCACGTGTTGGACATGCTTGGCCGACGAGTTGCAGCCCGTCAACCTCCTCCTACATGTCTACCGGAACTTCGGAGAGCATTGCTTTTTGAGTGGTGTAATATCCCCCAAGATCAGATCGATCATTTGATATTCAGCATGCCTAGGCGTTGTACGGACTGTATTGCATCGCCTGGGGGACAAACAATGTATTAACGATTATACCAACCATGTAATATTGGTTTTTTGTAAATAGGTTTTTTTTAATTTGCTACAGGGAGAAAAAATCGCTAATTTTTTTAATAATATCAAACATATAGCATCTTTTTTTTGCTCTTTACCTTTTGTTTAATAAATAAGCTTTACAAATAAGTCAAATTTGTTTTGCTTCTAACTCTTCCTTTGTCTGATTTTGCATTATCCTTAATTTATGGACATGAGTATAGTTTAGTTTATGTGGAATAGAAGAGACAGATCTTATAAATTCACAAAAAAAAACTCCTTGCCCAGATGTAGATAACGCAATAATAACCATGCATTTCTCTTCACTCATCTCGGTACCAATAAACACATGCTTTACAATATGGTGTTTTTCCTTCCTGCTTCAAGACAGGATAGCTATTAACCTCGAAATCAAACAACAAAAATCAGCGTTATATTCGCAAATTTTTACAGAAAAAAATTGTAAAAATTTGCAAAGGTAACGCTGAGTTTTGTTATTTAACTTCTAGATTAATATTTGTTCGGCGTGTTATTCTAGTTTAATTATAGGAGTCCCAAACAGGCTTGTATTTTGCTTCTTTTTTTCCCCGTCGTGTGTTCACCATTTTGTGCTGGTATGAGTTTCGAAACCCCAAACAGGTTTATATTTTGCTTCCTTTTTTAGCCAAGGTGTGTTAGCCAAGGTGTTTTAGCCTGGTGTGTTAGCCGTTTTTTGATTGTATGAGTTTCGGTAAGCGTGTTTCCAATTTTTGTAAGTTTGATTCACGTTTTACCCAATTCAATTTTTCTTATTTGATATTGTGCTTTGCTTATCTGATTTCATGGCTGTAAAAATTTGCAAATATAACGCTGATTTTTGTTATTTGCCTCTTAGATTAATACTTGTTTTGCGTGTTATTCTATCTTAATTACGGAATAGGTAGTTCTGTTCAACAAGAAAGCTCAAGATCAGTTTAATTCGAGCTCATATAAATGAATAAGCCTCCTCCTAGAGCTTGAAAAAGTTCTTGAGAGAGCCTATGTTAATAGCCTCAGGCACAACAAGAAACAGCTAAATAGTATTGTTACGAAATGTCCAGGCGCGGTAAGATAGCTTCCCCGCGAAGCAGGTTTAGGGTTGCCAGAAAATGTCAAGGAAAGGTAGGGTTGCCATATTTGGCGAAAAACCGCCGATTTGGCAAAAAAATTGGCGCTATGCTATAGACGCATGGAGAACCTTCTGGAATGAATTATTACTGGTTTAGCCCAGGATGTTCTCGAACACAAGCTATATAAACCCTGCTAGTACACGGAGAGTGAGTCAGTGCGGAGTCTATCGAGTTGATAGTCAGTCAGTGAGCGAGCGTCTCGTAGTCTAGTGCTGAGCTGGTCGTCGAGTGCATTGAGAGAGTTTCTTAAAGGTCATCGCGAGTTAGTGCATCGTCGAGTTTCATCTTAGAGTGTGTTGAGCTCCGAGAACGACGGAGCCGAGTCGGGAGCTGTGTATCTTCGAGTGTATCTTCGAGTGCGTCGCGAGTTGTAGCGTGGAGTCTCGAGAATATGGAAAGTTTCGCACCGTTATAGCCTGGTACACTGAAGGCCGTGTCGCTGATTGTTTCAGCGTGTTTATCGTAGTTCTTGGACAACTGTAAACGCTATTTTGGAGCTGTTTTGAAAAATGCTGGCCAATAAAGCGTGTTTTGATACTTCATCAAGTGTCGTAGTCGTTATTCACTCCAAATCCACGAACCCCTTAACGTACGTAGTGCCAAGAAGAAAAGAAAAACGTAACAGTATCATTAATTTGACACCAGTCAGAAGTACAATAAATGCAACCAACGAAGCAACAGCCCAAATATTAACAACATAGGTCAGAACTTGCGTTCTGATGTACTGTGCCTAGACCTCAGAAGGGTCTTCGATTCACTCTGGTGGTCTGAGGTACTAGGCACACTTAATGCAATCAAGTGCTCAAAAAAACGTATTTAAAATATTCCAGAGCTGCTTTTCCAACAGAAAGAGCGTAATAATAGTCAACAATAAAACCATGGAAAGAAATCAAGAAATAGGCTGTCCGCAGGGCTTTTGCCTCATCGCTGATTTCGATGACTGGATATCCGTTGAGCTCCTATAGCAATCTAAGAAGAAAAACCTCCAGTCTAGCTAACAACCCGAAAAGAATGCAAGACATCGGACGGGCATGAACTGCCAGATACAAAAACTGATCTGTTGTTGCGCTGTTGTTACTTATGCTCACTTGTCTGACAGAGTTTGGCCAAGCCCACGAAATTCCTCGTGGTAAGGAGCGCTATATTACGCCTGTCGTTGGCAACAGTCTTGAGCACCTAACAGGTGGCAGTGCGATTTGGCTCAACTCCACCCCCAATTTTGATGGAAAGCACCCTGGAGGAACGAGTCCGAGGATCTCCCCTTCCAGCAACCCACACGAGAGGACTTTCGACTCGCCGCATATTTAGGGTGCTGCCATGCCGCACCGATACTATACATTAACAAACATCCATGCCTTCTCCGGGATTCGAACCCGGGCCCTTGGGCCCAGCAGTCAGTGACGCTAACCACTATACCGATTGGGCGGCAAGCTGATCTGTAACACTGTTATATGAAGAATAGCACTACATTGTGCAACGATGCAGCGATATTTATGGGACATAAAGAATGTTTACTACATTATATCTCAGTGGAGAGGAGGGTAGGTTAAAATGTTTCGATACAGATATCTCCTTAGAAAGGAAAGAAAGATAGAAGACCCTAGGATTCTATCCTCAGGGATCAAATTAGCGTGCAACTAGCCAGACTCATTCTGTTATCGCTGGCTCTGAGCCTTCCACCAACGACAGGCGTATTCTCGAACACAGCCAGGATTTAATTCTTAGGTTGTCTAACAGTTACAAGTAATATGCGAATAAGTCACAAAGTTACATAGAGATATGCAGCAGCAACAAAACTAATCTTCAGGGATAAAGTTTGCAGTTGTTGCATTGGTTCTTTCCCTTTTGTACACAAAATTCTGAAAACTTTCAGTAATAAAGTGTTACACATTTTGTATTTAGTTAGATATTTTTAGTAGAATTATAACTAAAATAATTTTATTTCCCCGTGCAATGCAGCACGAGACATATTTTAAGAGAAAGCTACACCAGGAAAGTAAAAATACAGGATCACGTTCATTTAACATTTAATAAATAGATATCTCGGTAATTTATATTTAAATTGGTTCAATGTAATTGATTACTAGGTTAGTCGCAAGCGTAATTTCATCCTATTATCGGTTTCCAGAAATCTCGAGGAACAGAAAATGCTAAAATTATCTTGCGTGACCGAGTGAAAGCTATAAAATGCCAGAGAGAGAACATCTCAGCTCAGTTGTTTAGTTAGCTGCTATTGTTATTGCTGCGAGTTTAGTGTGAGATCGGATTAGCTTTCTCCTTGCATTGCGTTGTATTTTAACGTTTTTAGTAGTTTAAAGTATAACTATTGACTATATTGCGTGATACTGTAAGAATAACTCTGAGAACAATTCCAGCGTTTTGTTATATTTCTTTTGATAAGAGTAAATTTTATGAACCTTTTATCGGACTTGTGCATTCAATTTATTACGAACCTGTACGCAAGCAACAATAGACACCAGATGAGATACAATTCTAACAAATAAGAAAACGGTAACAAGTTTGAAAAACTAATATTTAATAAATTTGCACAGTTTTTGCAGAATTTGGTGTTGCTGTTTGGTCACAGAAGTACGACTGAACCTTTTGTAGAGACACTAGATTATTTCGAAGCAGGAGACATGAAAAAAGAGCAACGCCTTAGCCAGGAATCGAACCAGGACCTCTCGGTTACGTGTCGAGCGTGGTGACCACTACACCGCGAAAACATGCGAAGAATGCGGTAGACATACCTTATATACTCCCTCCCTTTTAAAGGGCAACTGGGGTTTTGGGGACCCAGTCGCCAAATCCCGGTGGCGGAGAATCATCATCCACCACCTTTTTAGTTCGGGCGCCAGTGTAGAGGCATTAAGTTATTTCGAAGCAGGAGACATGAGAAATGAGCAGCGCCTTAGCCGGGAATTGAACCACGGACCTCACGGTTACGCGTCGAGCATGCTGACCGCTACACCACGAAGGCATGCGAAGAAGGCGGGGAGAAACACCTTATACCTTACACGAGGAAATATCCACTCAAGCAAGTAAAACACTCGCTATTTTTACTATCTTTATTTTGCCTTAACGTTTCTGAAAAGAATAAAATGCACACGAACATCATCTTGCAATTTTTGTCTCCGTTACAATTAGCTAACAATAAATAAAAATCAGATCAGAAAATTTCATTTCAAAATTTAAAACTTTCTTTATATTATAAATTTGTCTTCGCAGGCAAACGCTGTTTTTTGTACTATTCCGACTTAAAAAATCATATCCCATTTTCAGATAATATTAATACTAAAATCTTATCTAAGATGCAATATGAAAATAATGATTGTTTTCTCTGACATGTAACATGCATATTCATTAGGTTATTTTGAAGCAGGATACGCGAAAAATGTGCAATGCTCTTGCCGGGCGCTCGAACCTGGGCTTCTAGAATATGCGCCGAGTGTGCTACATCACGAAGGCATGCTGAAAGGAGGGAGGACATACCTTACTCTTTCAAAGGGAGACCGAGGCTTAGAGGACGCAATCGCAAATTCCGGATTATCGTTCATCACATTAGGGACTCGAACTCTGGACCTCTCGAGTATACTTCCAGTTACACCATGACGGCATGTGGAAAGCAGGGAGAAAAAATCTTTTAAATATGTGCAATAAAGAATCGCGTTATTAAGAAGAAGTTTAACAAAAATATTTCACGCCGCCCAACCGGGATAGTGGTTAGCGACTCTGATTGTTGTACCGAAGGGTCCGGGTTCGAACCCCGGAGAAGACATGGATGTTTGGAAATGTATAGTGTCTGTGCGGCGTGGGACACTCAAAATATACGGCGAAATGAAAGTCCTCTCGACAGCTTAATGGTAAGGGAAGACGGGTAGGATAAGCGATAAGCGACGGAGGACGTGGACACTGTCCCTTTACCATAACGGTTAATCAGTACAGCACCACGTTCGCCATTATCCAAAGCAGGCCAGTGGAGGAAGGGGTCACACAGACGCCTCTCACAAGACGCTCAGATCCAGCACCTAATCCATCCAGAGGGCAGTCGCGCCGACCAAAGGGCCCCTCGGGAATTCACCCTCCTCTAACTGCCAGGGCCCAGTATTTATTGATTAAACAATTAATAAATATACAGGGCGAAACAAGAGCATAGAGATACATCAAGATATACATATTGCCTTGGCTTACTTGTTACTCAGTATATCAGATATGCTACAGAATGGGTGACATTTACACAGTTTTAGACTGCTTAGGCTTGACCTGTTCATAACGCACATAAATATATATGAATACAACATACATTACATTACGAACAGAGCACATTTCCTTTCGGCTACATACTTGCGCTATTCATTAGTTACCGCATATTTTCACTGTACATTAGTTATTAAATTGTTGCTGAACCTATTCATATAGTTTACATATACTATATACAGGGAGTATATAAGGGAGGGAGTATATAAGGTCCTATAGTTTACATATACTATATACATACATTAAGCATAGAGTGCCATCCCCCCCAGGATGCTCTCCATCAAAAATGGGAAGGTTACTGAGCAAAGTCGTACTGTCACCTGTATGGCGCTCAAGGCTCTTGCCAACGACAGGCGCAAACTTGCACTCCTTGCCACGATAAATTTCGTGGTCTTGTTATGATGTTACTGTCAGACAAGTGAGATAAGTCACATTAACAACAATATTTAAAGCTGCATACTTCTCATCTTCTAAAAATTATTGGTTTTACATCAATCTTCCTTTTTTTATTTATTTATTTATTTTTAAAGCCCAAAGGAACTATTTACTTAGGCTAATAATTTCGTTGCTTTGGTACTTTGCGTTGATTCACTATAAACGGTGAATCACTTTTCAAACTGCCAAATCTGCCACCAAATCTTAGAGCCCTGTATTACACTTAAAAAAATTAAATAATGAAGAATCTGCATAAATGTATGTATGTTTCTCGCATTGTGATAAAACAACGGTAACTAGAGCCATCAAATTTTCAATTATTATCTATTTCGTATTTTTGTAAAGCAGTTATTAGTTTTTGATTAAGAAACACAACGATTTCAAAGCTAGCAATGACAACAATGTACCGGGCAAAAAAAAAATAAAAAAATTTTTACCTCCATCGAGCGAAGACTGTGTATCGGAAATCCTCTTTTAAATATTTTGTGATATTGCTGTTGAATTGAATGTTACGGTTTAAGTGCGAAGAATATGATATTTAATAAATAAACGTAACACACAAGACATTAAAATGCGTAATATAAAATCTGAAAAGTTCCAGACTTTTTTTATAGCAATGAATTTTAATGTTAGAATTTCAACGCGTATTTTTATATGGTCTTGTGTATAAAACCCGCTAAATCGTTTAAATGTAAAAAAAAAAAAATCTTTTGAAGAATTCTCGTTTCTGCGGGGGGGGGGGGAACAACAAAATTTTTTTTGGAAGAGGTAGTTTATTCATTAACTGGTACTTTCAACTAAACTTATTACAAACGCTAATATTTAATAACACCATCCTATTAATTATGGTAACAACTGGCAATTGGTTCGACTTTAATATTTTTGTAGAGTTGCAGGTTATACTTCGGTTTTGTGTACAGTCGCTATAGTTGCTTTCATATTTCATCTTGAAAGCAGGGATTTTTAGAAACATAACATACAAAGCATTTAGTCTTTCGCTAAACTAGGGAAAATTGTTGCAATATATTCGGGACGGCCTGGCTTTTTCGAAAATAAACGGTTAGTCTTCACTACTCAAACACACGTGTATTTTTTCTAGAAATCTCATCGCTTAAACGATCATATTTCTTGGGTTTAATCATAGCTGTCAACTACACGAGCACCAGGATGGTTTCTTCACTATTAACAGCAAATATAAAACATTTGGAAGAAGTCCAAAGTCTCCAGAATATCCTTCATTTCCCCTTCCGTGAATATCAGATTTTATTTATTGCAAATATAACTGCTGCAGATAGAAAAGAAAATTTTTAATTTATTCTTCTTACAAAAAATGGTTAAATAAATATGTCTCTTATTCATTAAATTATATTTAATAGCATTTTTGAAAAGTTTAGGTTTTTAATTAAACGCAGTTTTTATCATTAAATATATATAACTTTAACGAATTAGATCACACCACTAACTATTGCAACTAAACTCATACCGATGCGTCATTATAAAGTTCGATACTATTCGGTTAGACCGGCGTCAGTTAAAAATGAAGAAAAAATCTGTTGTGTACACCACATGACTTTCTTCTACGCAATATTCAATTACACCTGTTTAGATTGAATTTCGTTTTTTTTTTTTTTTTAATTTTTTTTTTTTTTTTTTGTTATTTTTTATTTATGTCTAGAAAATTGTAGATTAAAAATTTAAAAAGAAAACTTTACTTTCTATAGGAATTAAGAAATACACTGGTTATCATAAACTAAGGAAAAATCACAAAAGTAACGATAACTATGGCAAAAATAAGCCAAACCGCGTAAAATTTCAATATGTTGCCAAGTAAGAGCAGCTGAGTAAAACTGCAAGATGCAAATGAGTGGCGCTGCACTCGGAATACGTCATCTGCGAGGAGCATAAAAGTCCATGTTTGAGAGCAAGCCCACATATTTCACTGTGATAGTGACATCAGAAATCTGAGATAGCCGATTCGTAACAATGACCTCCAGGCATCATTTGCCATTGGGAGACTAGCGCCAGGACAAAGTCAAACAGAAGTGGCCAGATGGCTAAATGTCAGTCCATCTGTGGCTCATAGACATTGGAGGCAATCTCAAATCACAAATTCGGAATCTAGGAGTTTCAGCCAAGGACGGCCAACTGCTACGACGAGAGCCGATGACAGATATTTGACATTATGTGCACGCAGGAATAGAACTGCTATTCCGGCTCTTCTAAGATCCTCACTTGCTACAGCCACCGGAAGGTTGGTGTCAACGTCAACTGTGCGTAGAAGGCTTCACGAAGGGGGCCTGTATGCGAGGCGACCAGCCATTTCCGTGCCGCTCACGTCGCGCCATAGGAGGGACCGCTTGTAGTGGGCACTACAACATGTCCACTGGACGCCTGATCAATGGAGGGCTGTTCGCTTTACGGATGAGTCCATGTTTAGTCTAGAAAGCGATAGTAAGCGTTATTTGATATGGATAGAACCTGGAATCCGTTATCATCCGTCAAACATCCGTGAACGAGATGCATACGTAATAGGCAGTGTGTTTGTGTGTTTGGAGTGGCATCTCTTTGGATGGACGCACAGACCTTTATGTCTTTCCAAGAGGAACCTTGAATGTTCAGGTTTATAGAGATGACATCTTTGATGCTTATGTGCGCCCATATGCCGGGGAAACAGGTGATGCTTTCCTGTTACAGGACGACAACGCAAGACCACACAGGGCTCGCATCGTAGATGATTATATTCAACAGGAAACAATTATGCGAATGGAGTGGCCAACTCGATCCCCGGACTTTAATGCAATCGAGCACGTTTGGGATGCTTTAGGGAGACGTCCAGCTGCTCTCGGTCCGCGCCCTCAGACCCTTGCCGCGCTCGCAACTGCTTTGCAAGAGCAATGGCTCTCGCTTCCTAAGGAACTGATAGACCGCATAATTGAAAGTGTTACACATCGCTGTATGTGGTGTATTGTTTCTAGAGGCGATCCTATTCCATATTGAAGATACTTTTCCCATAGCAAATTGACACCTTCGATTTCTTCATTTTATACATGTGCTAATTTCTTTACTACCAGAATTGGCAGATAATTTCTTTTTATGTTATTTGATACCTTACTACGTGTTGTATAATATGGGCAAGTTTCATAAAATTCTACATGTAACGTTTTTAGTAATCGTGATTTTTGTGATTTTGACTTAATTTATGATAACCAGTGTATAAAAAAGTTTACTTTTTACGGAACTAACTTTTTTTTAGTCTTTTTAACTCTATTATTAGTCGAAAGAGGCAATTTGCCCAGAAGAATTATTAATTTCGTATTGGCATTGTGCGTGGATTCACTACAAGCGTTGTTTCACTTTTCAAATTGTTGCCACCAGATATTATCGCCCTGTATTACATTTAAAGAAATTAAATAATAAAGAATCTGCATAAATTATGCATGTTTCTCGCATTTGGATAAAAGAAGGGCACCTAGACTCATCGAAGTTTGAATATTGAACGTTTCCACCCGAATATGGACATCTGGAAGCCCAAATTTGAAACTTGGAATGTATGCTATTATTGATTTCATATTTTGTAACACTTTAACGAATTTTTGATCAACACACTCAAAGATTTCAAAGCAAGCAATGGCAACATTGTACAGAAAAATCATTTTTATCTCCAGTGCGTGAGACTGCGTATAGGAATTTCTAAAGACATGCTCATTTAAAATTATTTCGCGATACTGCTCTTAAACTGAATTTTATGGTTTAAGTGCGAAGAACATGATATTTAATAAATAAAGATAACACACAAGAATGTTAAAAAACGCCCCTTTGAATGTAATTTAAAATCTGAAACCTTTCAGATTTTTTTTTTTTTTTTTTTTAACCCCCTTTGGTAAATTAAAATCTTAAACCTTTTAGATTTTTTTTTTTTTTTTTTTTTTCTTTTTTCATAAATTTATGCTTGGCAAGAATTGGTGGCCAAAAAAAGAAAGGTGCGCATTTTTTACTGACCCCGCTCTAAAAAAATAGTACTTAAAATTCATTATGATTTAGGAAAATGGCTTAAGAATTTCTGTATCATTTCTCGTCTCTAGTAATGCCGTCCAAAAATCACAGTTTTCGGTTTTCATGCCGATTTCGACCGAAAACGCAAACACAAATGCAAATGAAATAAATAAATCTATATGCAGTAATTCATATGGTGACGTAAAGCATCATGTATGAAAATATGGTTGAAATCAGGGCCCCAGTTTAACACTTATTTATTCTTGCTAAAATATTTTTAAAAGCAGACCTACACGGCGACACATTCGCTCAAGCTTCAACAATTACATTTGCACTTTTAATATGTTTATAATGTATTTGAGGCACGAGAAAAAACTGAAAGCATGTAAGCAGGATTGAGAAACTGAGGGAAAACGCGTAAATTCTAATGGATATTACTGGACGTCTAGTTAGGCTTTATGTTATTGCTTTATTTATTTCTCTTTCATACAGTTAGGCTTTATTTATTTCTTCCAATACTTAAATTCGGATGGGGGAATAGATAAAGTATATTTTAATTTTATAACATTTATTTTAATTTAGTGAACCTTATGAGGTATTTCTCCCGTCGTCTTAGCATGCTTTATGGTGTAGCGATCAGCACGCTCGGGGCGTATTCGAGAGTACGTATTTCGAGTTCGGAGACGGCATTGATCATTTTTCACATCTGCTTCCAAAAAGCCCTAATGTCTCTATAGTGGCGCCCGAACTAAAAAAGATGGTGAATCATAATTCTTCAGCACCAGGTTTGGCGATTGGGTCCCCTAAACACAGTCGCCCTTTAAAAGCGGGTTGTATATAAGGTATTTTTCCCATTTTCTTAGCATGCCTTTGTGGTGTAGTGGTAAGAACGCTCGGCGCGTATTCGAGAGGTCCGTGATTCGAGTCTCGGCGAGGGCATTGCACATTTTTCCTCTCTCCTTCTTCGAAATAACCTAATACCTCTACAACCTTTCCTGTCTTGCCTCGTTTCAACTTACAACTCCTTACCAGAATGAGTTTTTAGAATCACATTGAGTGCAGATGAGGAAGAGTTAGCATTAAAACAAAGTTCAACTGACTTCGTGAGAGAGAAATTAGGAATCCTGAATAGCGCATGTTTGCCTTTGGGCTACGTCTCTCTAAGCTGTTGTTACACTCGGCGGTATTAGTACGTGCCTTTTGATAGTTCGTCGGCTAGTTTAAGATTACGAGCCAATTACTTTAGAATTGTGTTAGCTTCGGCTAAATCTCTTAGTTAGTTCTTATTTCTTACTTTTGAGTTTCAGCCCAAGCGGAGGCTTTGCTGTAAGCCGGAAGAAAGGGACCGACTGTTCCTCTTATTTTGAGTGGATAAAGGGTAATTAACTCTTCTTCAATTTACGATCTCTGTGATTTGAATTTAGTGATAATTAGCCAACAGTTCTCTGGGTTCCTCGACACTTCACATAACAGAATAAGAGTGAGAAACTCTACAACACGATTCAGAAGATCTTTCATTGCCAACAAGATTGCATTTTCTGCAGATCTTCCATCATCAAACACGATTTAGATCCGAATTTTTTCGAGCATGCGTGGAGGCAGAGCTTAATTTCTAAAATTAGAAGTGGAATACAGTGAGGAACGAAAGAAAAAATAAATAAATAAAATAGCTAAAAATTTAAATAATTAAATTTAAATTAAGAGAAATGTAAAGAAAAATCTAATTAATTTTAAATAGTTAAATAGAAAAAAAAGTATCGGATCTTGTCTTATTTTAGGCATTGGCTGGAATTACAATTCCTCTTAGAAGCTAAGAAGTAGCTCAGCCGATCTCCATCTGAGTTTAAGCCCTGATTATACGTATAATGTACTATTCCAAGGGATGACAGGTACCACCCTTTTTTTTTTTTGCAGCACACCAAGGAAAATATAAAAAGATTAAAGCTTTACTAAGGAGAACAGTGAGAATTCTAGAAACAGTGTGAAGATATAGAAGGAAATTTTAATGGAAAGGCGTAGCTTTGAAAATTAAAGACGGACCTACAACTCCCTCATTCTGGTAGGGAGTTATAAGTTGAAACGCGACAAAACAGGAAACGTTGTAGATGCAATAGGTTATTTCGAAGCAGGAGAGATGAAAAATGTGCAATGCCCTCGCCGGGACTCGAACCACGGACCTCTCGAATACGCGCCGAGCGTGCTGACCACACCACGAAGACATGCTAATAAGACGGGAAAAATACCTTATATACTCCCCCTTTTAAAGGGCAACTGAGGATCAGGGGACCCAATCGCCAAACCTGCTGATGGAGAATCATCCTCCACTACCTTTTGTAGTTCGGACGCTACAATACAGACATTAGGTTTTTTTGGAAGCAGGAGATGGGAAAAATGAGCAGTGCTACCTGCCAATACGACACGGGCAGCCTCTCCCTTCAGGCTTTACACAGAATGCCGAGGACAGCGTGGACCGGACGTTCAATGGCCTGGGCACTACTCGGCTACTGATACCCTGGTTACCGGGATCTTACGTCGCCCGGACCCTGAAAGGTGGAGATAAACCCCACTCCACGGACCCTCCGGAACCGCTAAGCTCATGAATTTGATACACCCGTGACCGTAAGCTCTTTTGATAGGGATTGATTATATGCTCTTTTGATAAGGATTGTATGCTCTTTTGATACGGATTGTATGCTCTTTTGATAAGGATTGTATGTTCTTTTGAAAGAGAGTGTATGCTCTTTTGATAAGGATAAATCTGGTATAGATGAGATTGATATATATACAGATGGTTCTGGGTTAGGGAAAGGCGCTGGAACGGCTTTTGTTGTATTTTATTAATTTGGATCAAGAAAAAGGTACGTGAGTATGCCACTGTTAATTTATACACAAATTGTCTCTTACTGCTCCACGCTCTCTCCCGCCCAAACAATGTAACTCCTTTATTATTGATAATAAATTCTGTGTTGCTGATTTGATATCTCGTGTTAACTTTAAAGTGCCCTGGATAAAGGCCTATGTAGGCTTTTGTGGTAACGAGGGGGCCAACAGCCTGGCCAAGGGCGCTTTGTCTATGCCTGGTCTAACATGTCTTGAATTGCCGGACTCTCGAAGGAAAGCCGTTACTGTTATGAATAGATTTTACTCGGAAAATGGAAGACTCTATGGTTTGAGTCTCTTAAGAATAAAGGATTTATGCATTTAATAAACATTTGCTATAGGGGAAGAATTGACAATGACATTGTTAGTAGTAACCAGATTTTAATCGGGAGTGGTAGATTTCCTCAATATTTGCACCGTTTCAAATTGCAAAATAATATTTTATGTTCCTATTGTGATATTCATGGTCATTCAAAACATTTTGTATTTGAGTGCCCATTGACTGAACATCTTGGGAAGAAATTAAAATTAGTAAGTCCAATTATGAAGGTGTAAAACCGTGTATTTCTGAGAAATTTTCAAGGGCAATCATTGGGTTCATTAATGAGAATAGAAATCTTGTTGGAGGGAATGTTTAAATTTTTGTATTTTAGTTTTGTGTGGTTTGCGCGAGTTTGTATTACATGTAAAAGTTTACTAACACTATTTTATATATGTTAATTATTTTATTTTTCTTTCATCTTTCCTTTTGTGTTGTCCTATGGATGTGAACCTTTTTAATCCATGAATATATATATTTTTTTTCTATTCTTGGTTGTTTTATTAATTTTTATGTTACTCGGAATTCCGGGCTTGGTTTCCCTAAATACCTAAGGTTTTGAATTTAATCTGGAGTTTTAGTTAGAAACGACTCTGGGGTTTTAGTTTTATTTTAAGTGTTTGCTTTCTTGCGTATTCCGGCTTCTTAGTGTTGGGGGACTGGCTGGGTCGCTGGATGTCTTCGTTTGTGGTGCGAATGGAGACACTCCTTGTTACCATAAGGCCACTTCGTGGCCAGGCGGGTGGAGTGTTCTCAGTCACTTACCCCCGTGGCCGAGACCGCCTAGGTACAGATCCTAGCCAGTAGCTTCGCAGAGTACTCTACGTCGACTGTCGGTGCTCGAAGGTATAAGAGATGCGACATTAAACACACGGGAGGACGTGTTGAGGAGATATTTCGGAGTATCTCCAGGTTGTGGTAATTATCCTGATAATATTCAGGACACTGTTGAGGGTGGATGTCACGTATTAAAGGTGGACAACACTGGACCTCTCGAATACGCATCGAGCATGCTTCCAATTACACAACAAAGACATGCGGAAAGGAGAGAGAGAGAATACCTTGTAAAGATAAGAGTTGATCCTGTCAGCTACATATTCAGAAGATCTCGAGAAGAGTTTTGTGCTAAGTGAACAGTATTTCTGGATATATAATTAAACACGAATGCAAATTATGCCCTTACCTACAGTTGTGATGAGGATCAAAGAGAAGAAAACTTTCTCCCCATAAAATTGGTTCCAAGTGATATTCTGTACAAAGTCTTCTCGTTTTCGCAATGCATGTTCTCGCTGAAACAATTGGAAAATTTCGGCATCCCCGATATTCTTCTCATGCAGGCCATCGACCATTTCTATTTTGAGAAATAAACTAAATTGGCGGCAACTTACTTTAAAAAATAAGCTTAAAAGTGAATAAATAATACAATGCAAATAATTGAAGAGCGAAAATGCAATTTAAACTGATAAACTATATAAAAGTGGCAGAAAAAATCGAAACTCATGTGTCTGTAATGATCTCCGAATTCAAGAGTTGCACTTAACCATCATAAAGAAAATTCCGTCCTATTCCGTTAGAGCGGCTTCAGTTAAAAATTAAGAAAAAATCTGATGTGTGCACCACATGACTTCCTTGTACGGAATATTAAATTATACGCATTATTTCTTGCATTTCATTTAAATTCATTTTCTCGAACTTCATTAAAGATATATTTGTCATTCAATTAATTCAATTCTCACTTCGCGACAAGGCAAACATACGTAAAAACTCAAAATATCTATATTAAAAATTGAAATATATAGAAAAACATAAAATACCAAATACAGTTAAAACAATTATTTTTATTTATTTATTTATTTATTTTACAATTAAAATTACAGTTTTTACACAAAAACAAGGAATTCGGCAGATTTTTCGGTGCACAAAGCTGAAAGTTTACAGATGTCACGCAAAAACATCGTTAAATTGCATTCCATAGGGGTCAAAATGAATATTTTCGTTGAAATATGGTACCCGAAATTTTACACAATTACAATACTTTCTTTTTTACTTCGTACAAGGAAGTAAGAATGAGAAGAAAACAATGCTACAACAACACGCCAATTATCGTGGCTCGAGTTTTCGTTTGAAATATTTTCACACGTTATTTTTTTTTCCATATTTCGCCATTTTTTTTAGTACGATGGACTACATAATTTGGAAATTACCTAATGATGAAGAGGCTGCCATAAGATTCCTTCAAGACAAAGGAATAATTCCTAGAAATTGGCTTTGTTCTTAAAATCATTCGGTGAAGTAAACTTTTGACTCAAACAAAACTTTTGTATGGCGTTGTTACGTACGTTCTTGCTCTGAAAAAAAAAAAGGACTGAAACCAAAACAGTATGGATATTGTTGCGTTATACGGGTTCGTGGATTTGAGAGTATCCGATGAAAACACGATGCAGAACAATAAAAAGCACAATTTATTTACAAGAATCACTATTTACAGCACAGTTCCAAAATTACCTTTAAAAGCGTCGAAAATCTACAATAAATACGCCGAAACAATCAGCAACACAGCTTCAGGTTGTAAGTGTAAAGGGAGCTTCACGGCAACACTAAACTTATAATAAACACCGTGGAACAATCACCAATACACTGCCAAGCTATACTGTAAAGATAGCTTCACGGCAAAGCACTATCTCGATCGCTTTCCGTTCACAAAACTCTCACGTAGCTTAGCACTCACAGTAAGCAGCTATTCTCACACTAATCACAATTAATCACACTCTCTGCCGGCTCTCAGAAACGCAAGGGTTTATATAGCTTTTCATTAGGTTCCACAGGTTTCGAGAAATATCTCGACAGGAAATTATTCTAGAAGCTTCCCGATTGGACCATGGAATATCGCCTATTTGGTCGCCAAATGGGCGATAAAGTCGCCAATCTGGCAACCCTACCATACACTATTTTATGGCAACCCTAGTGCTATGCCGGCAAGCTTACATACAGGCGCAACCGCCGAATTTTTCGCAACAATATATTAAGAAGTCCTTTAGCAACAGTTCTTGATTTATGGAAGTCATCCTCCATTTGTTTTTTGCTCGACTCATCAGTCAGGATACATAATTGTCGTGCACAAAAGTATCCTTGTGATGGAATATCATTTTTAATTCTGTCACAAATCTGGATAGCACTAACATAGTCCACAAGTTCAAATTGAACTTTATTAAGCAGGGTATTCCAATTGTCACCTAAGATAGAATTTATAAAAGCAAGAATTTCCTCAGTCGTATCCATGGCCAAGTCCATAACAGTAGTTTTCAACAAATTTTTACGTAGCTCATTAACACTCATGAGGAATAATGACCACAAAAATCCACGTGCACTCTAGAGGAATCACGAAAAAACAGAAAAATCCCATGTTAACGTAATCCGGTGAACTAGCGAAGCTCGTGGTAAAGCAGTACGCAAAAGAAAATGGCGCAAAGCCGCACACTCGACGGACGAAAAACCGGTCACTCAGAAGCTAATCAGCACACAACCTATCAGCTCGAAGTCCTGAGTCAATCCAGGCTGATATTCGTAACTGTGAAAACAAAATATGGTATTTACGTAATTATAATGGTTTTAAAACTGAAAATTAAAAAAAAAAAAAAGAGATTAACCAAAGGAAATTTGATCAAGTTCACAGGAAATTTTATTAAAATGCTTTACCCATAAACCTATGCACATTCAGAAGAATTCGGTACTGTTATTGAAAATGATGATGATACTAATGTCGATATCGATAGTGAAAAGAAATTGTCTTTTGAACAAAAATTAGAATTAGCGATAACTAAAAGAATCTCAGCAAACCCAAATACAATACAGAAATCAGTTATATCCAAACCCATCCGACGAGAAATCGATTTATTTGAAGACGAGGAATTTAGTGATAAACACTTGGAGAAAGTATATCGGGCATTGCTAACAGTACCACCAACTAGCGCAGATGCTGAAGGAGCGTTTTCGAAAGCTGGTAATTTTTGTCCTAAATTAAGTTTCAGGCTTAATGACAGTACGATGGATGCATTCTGTTTTTTTCAGATCACATTTAAAAAATTTGGGTGCTACTTTGGTAGACGGTTGCACGGAGTTTTGGCGATTTACGTTGGCGCAATGGTTGGCGCGGTTTTTACAATCGTCAGCCATCTTGAAAAAAGCTGTTTTTACGTATTTTACGCATAGTAAAGTATTCGAAATTTTAAAAAAATAAATATCGTTAAAAACAATGGAATAATATTTTGTTGAAAACGTCGTTTTTTAAGATGGCAGGCAAATAAATGGAAATAAATACATTTATTACGAGTATAAAATCTTAAAGTAAGGTTAAATTATTACTTTCATATAGCACAGAAATAAAATAGAAACACCGCTATAAAAACATTGTGTCAACGTTTAATTGGACTAAAATATTACTTAAATTGAATATCGAATTAGAAACATCATACCAACGTTTAAAAGAATTAAAATATTACTTAAATTCAAATACTTTAAAATAAGTTTTATAGGATATAACTATTTAACTTAAAACGTATATGGCAATAAATAGCTCAGCAATTTTTTATAGTATCACTCGTTATTTTTTTTAATACGATGTAATATACAATTTAGCAATTACCTAATGACAAAGAAAAACATAACATTACATAATGCACAAATATTATGCATCAAATCAGGGAGCTGATTACATCAGGCATAGAATTAAAATAATTTAAATAATCATATATAATAAAATCATTTTTAAAAAAATACAAAATTAAATTATATTTTAATATTTAACAGCCATAAATAACGTTTAAAACGTTAGATTATAGATATTAAAACTAATTTCTTTTAAAGTAAGGTGACGTCATTGATTACATCATCCACAACATAAAATATCGTAAACAATAAAATTTTTATTTCAAATAAAAATGCAAAATTATTCTGATTTTTAATATTTAGAAAGTCATAAATAATATTTAAAACACGGAATTTATGCATAACGCATTATTTTCTAAATAACATGACAAGTATCGCTTACCATAAATAACTTGTCGAGCAATGGGGTTTACCATAAGTCGTATCGCTCGCCAAAAAAAGTCGCCACAATCCGTGCAACCGTCTACCAAAGTAGCACCAAAATTTGCAACAGTACCACAGACTGAATAGTGATATTTATACTTTTTTTGTGATTTAAATACGTGAGATGTTCCATGTTTCTTTACGTTTTTATGATTCTTTATGTACTATTATAATTTATAAGTTACAAAGGATGTTTTGTGATATTTAATCTCTCTAATAAAACTAGGAAATAAAACAAAGACACTCTTATGTTTTCTTTCCTTTTCTAAAATTTCTACTACCGGTATTAACGCAGGTATTCCGATATTAAGATCTAAAAAATACTGAATGCCGGTAGTAGACTTTTGGTTCCGAAATTGCAATCCCTAGCTCTGACCGTATACTAGGATAAGACGGATAGTTATGAATAAAGAATTATCTAAGTTTAAAAGACTTACCTTTAGCTAACTCTAAATCTGCCGTGATATGTTTTCTCATTAAAATCTCGTTTCCCTTTTCAAGAATCATAAATAAACCAGCACCAGCAAGTAAATAGATTAAATATATTGAAAACATAGCATAGACTTCTCTTCTCCAGCCTATAAAACAAGACAAATTAAATTTTAATTTTTTCAAAACTTATCAAACTCAAATCAGTATAGAATAAAATTTTTAATTTCAACAAAATATTTCGTACCGATTAGAAATAGCTTAAACATTTTTACATAATCTTCTATAGTTGCTTTGGAAAAAATTAAGAATGTTAAATTCACAAAACGGAAACTGATTTTTAAATGCAAAATTATATCATCAAATTCAGTATGTGTATTTTAATTTCCGTAGTTTTAGAGCAATAATATAATTGCCAGATTCATCAAGCGCAGTTTATGGTAGTGTATAATACTTCACTTTGAAAAATCTGTTTTTTTAATTATAAATATTATCGCACGTGAATTTATTAAATGTGATTGCTTAAAATTCTTATGGAATCATAAATGCAACATACTATATGCTCGGTTTAACAGACACTTCTTTTTTTTTTTAGTCCAAACGGGCTTTTTCCCTGAAAGACTATTGTTTTCGTTTTGCGATTTTGCGTCAGAAACATTAAAAGTCTGAATCACTTTTCAAACTGTTGCCACAAAATATTGCAATCCTGTATTATATTTAAAGAAATTAAGTAATGAAGAATCTGCTTAAATGTATGTATATTTTGTAACCTTCTACTATCTATCTGTTGTGCAGAATCTGAATAAACAGTGACTGCACAGAAGAAGGGTTAAAACTACCCTTTATTAAACTCTTTAAATTATTTACAATGTGTCAACTTGACGCTAACATACTACGCCTCTGCCTGGGCGGTAACTAAAACAGTAGAATCAAAACTCAAAATTGGAGATATTCACAAGTAGTAGAATTAAACTACAGCACTCATACAATCCTGTATCCTACAGCGCCTAGATGAGTCTAGTGGCAGCAAGGTAATAGCTGTAAAGCCACGTCTAACCAGCAACAAATGCTAAGCCGAAGCTTGCGTACCACCACGCACAGAGATTTCCCAGACTGGTAGAATTTGCATTCCTTATGCGCCCTACCAAATTTGAATATTCTGGCACTGACAATTAGGGAAATGAAAGTTTATATGAAAGTAACTTAAAATTAAATTTAACTGGTTATTTAAAATAAATATAAATCCCTACAATTTCTGCAAATATGATAAAACAATGGTACCTAGAGCCATCCAATTTTTAATAACGTACGTTTCCTCCCGAATATAGGCATCTGGAAGTCCGAATTTGGAATTTGTTTTATTATCCATTTCATATTTTGTAAAACTTTAACGAATTTTTGATGAACAAACTCAAACGATTTAAAAGCGAGCCATGGCAACACTCTACGAGGAAAAAAAAAATACCTTTTTATCTCCAGCGCGCAAGACTGTGTATCGGAAATTCTAAAGATATGCTCATTTTAAAATTATTTTGCGATACTGATGTTGAACTAAATTTTATGGTTTAAGTGCGAAGCACATGATATTTAATAAATAAAGGTAACACACAAAAAGTTAAAAAACGCCCCTTTAAAATCTGAAACCTTTCAGATTTTTTTTTTTTTCCCTCGTAGATAAAAAGCGCCCGTTCAGATATCGCCTTCTATGATGAAATTTCTTTTGGGGATTTGTGAAGGACAACGTTTACAGGAGGAGAGTGTCGAACATGGATGATCTAAAAGCCAGAATTACAACCGCAATAGCCTCTGTGGATACCGACATGCTTGCCGGTACCTGGCGTGAAATTGAATATCGACTCGATATTCTTCGTGCGACGAAGGGGGCACACGTGGAAGTTCATTGACAAGGGTCACGAAACGTTTTGAGTCTATCTAACCATTTATGTTATTAATTTTAATCTAGCTTTATTATTTTATGAGTTATTAAACATCAAAATGGGTCCGGGACTTTATAAACACCCTGTATATCTCTAAGGAAATTCGAAGAAATAAGTGTTTTGTACTAGCAGCAAATATTGTCGCTAGTCTGTCTCGGACGGATAAGAACGTTTACGAGTAGCGCATTCGCATTAGGTAAGCGTCGCTGAATCGTCTGTGAAAAACTGTTTCTTTTTTACTTGTTTAATTTCTTTCAAACATCGTTTTAGATTTATCACGCTGTTCGAGACTTATTTTCTCAGGCTTTTCCGTCTTGATCATGATATAAAATAATCTGATGTCTACACCACGACTTCCTTGTACGGAATATTATCTTATGCGCAATTTTCCCTGCATTTCGTTTAAACTCATATCCTCGAATTTCAATGACATATTTCTGATTCAATTAGTTCAGTTCTCACTTCGCGTCAAGGCAAAATTACACGAAACCTCAAAATATTGTTGCGTGCGTACGGGTTCGCTATGGATTGAATGCACAAGTCGTTAAAAAGTTAACAAAAATTTATTCTTTCCACAAGAAATAAATCAAAATGCTGAAATATTTCTTCAGAGATATTCTTACAATATCACAATATCTCAAACGTTTAGCAAAAATCAATTCAAAACAGATAAACTAATTCTATCTCACAGCAAAATCGCTACAATCAATAACAGCATTAAATAAGCAAACAGCAGTTCGCTTTAAATAGCTACAACTACAGCAACTGAGATGAGGTGTTTCAATTCGGCTTTTATAAGCTTTTTAATTATTCACCAGAACAATCTCAATTTTTCTAGATTTTTCTGCATGGCAACAGTAATTACGAGATATTTATTTATTAAATATTAAATGCAGGCGCTCTTTTATTTTTATTTTTCTGACGAAGCTTTCTCTTCAAAAATCTTCTGCGTTGCCCGGGAATTATTAAGCAATTTTAATTATAATTCTAAATAAATATCCAAATAAATATGAAATCCGTAAATCTATCACTATCTTTATTCAAACGTGAAAAATATAGAAAAATATGAAACATAAATACAGTTAAAACAATTTAAAGAAACATTTTTATAATTAAAATTAGAGTTCTATGCAAAAACAAGCCATCCGGACAGCGGGCAAGAAGGCAGATTTTTTGGTGCACAAAATTGAAAGTTTACTTTTGGTCTCACTCGGCAAAAAGGCAGTAAAGGCGTAGAAACTCACTTAATTTGTTGTGGACGCTATTCTGAGTCATTATATGGGATAATTTAATAACTTAAATCTTAATTCAACAGTGGCTTAACTATGATTTAATTCGAAATAATGAAAGAAAACGTCATCTTTGTTGTTGCTAAGCTTAGTTTCTCTAAATTGGCAACATATCCACTATTCTGCTAATTTCCAAATGCAAACATATACGCCTGCTATGGTAAAAAAAAATTAAGCTTACCCGCACTTAAACAACTTTTAAATTGCTCATAATTCTACAGCTATTGCGTGGAAGTTAACTAAGGCATAGAAACCTTAACCGGAACATAAGAACAACATAATTCATTCATTTTTAAAGCAAAAAATGCACTTTTTATCAATATATAAGAATAAGAAAACTGAGCTCAATGAGCCGAGTAACAGACTGAGTATATATTGTTGAGTGCGTACGGTTTCGTAATGGATTGAATCCACAAGTCGGAAAAAAGTCAATAAAATTTATTCCTTTCGCAAAAAATAGAACAAAATGCTGAAATACTTCCTCAGCGAATTCGCTACAATCAATAACAGCACTACTAAACAACGGTTCGCTTAAAACAGCTACAGCTGAGGTGAGATGTTTTTAATCCGGTTTTACAAGCTTTTTAATCAGCACGAGATCATTCTCTTATTTTCTCAATTTTCCTGGATTACAAAAGCAATTACGAGATATTTGTTTATTAAATATTAAATGCACGCGCTCTTGTATTTTTACTTTCCTGGCGTAGCTTTCTCCTCAAATTTGCAAGCGCTGCATTGCACAGGAAAATGAAACAGTTTTAATTACAATAAATACAAAATAAATATATATATATTGTTGCGTTATTACGGGTTCGTAGATTTGAGAGTATCCGATGAAAACACGATGCAGAACAGTAAAAAGCACAATTTATTTACAGGAATCACTATTTACAGCACAGTTCGAAAATTGCCTTTAAAAGCGTCGACAATCTACAATAAATACGCTGAAACAATCAGCAACACAGCTTCAGGCTGTAACTGTACAGGTAGCTTCACGGCAACACTAAACTTCTAATAAACACCGTGGAACAATCACCAATACACTGTCAAGCTATACTGTAAAGATAGCTTCACGGCAAAGCACTATCTCGATTGCTTTCCGTTCACAAAACTCTCTCGTAGCTTAGCAGCTATTCTCACAATAATCACAACGTTCACACTACTTCACAATCTACTCGTAACTAACTCGCAACTAACTTCGCAACAAACTAACTCAGAAACGCAAGGGTTTATATAGCTTTTCTTTAAGTTCGACACGTTTCGAGAAATATCTCGACAGGAAGTTATTCTAGAAGCTTCCCGATTGGACCATGGGATATCGCCAATTTGGTCGCCAAATGGGCGATAAAGTCGCCAATCTGGCAACCCTAGTGCTATGCCGGAAAGCTTACATACAGGCGCAACCGCCGAATTTTTCGTAACAATATATAAATATATATATATATATATATATATATCAAAGATTGAATTAAAGTAAATATATTAATAAATCGTAATAAGTTGCCTAATACTTGAGCAAAAAGGCAAAAAGGTAAAAAAAATAATTTATTTACTAATGGACTGTTAAGCATACACTGATGTGCAAAAATTAAGGACGAAGTCGAAAAATTAGCATATCAGCTGAACGAAGAGGCAGAGCGGACAGAAAGACCAATCAGGAGATTAAGTGAGGTGATGTACGGTAGCACATGCGCAGATATGCAGGTAGACGTAATGGGGGAGTGTCTGAGTAGTATAAAACATGTTGTCGGTGTAAGATCAGTATTTCTGGCGAAGAGATTGCACGCCGTATAGCAGTTAAAATCACACCGAGTTGCTGCCTCAACGAGAAATGGCGAATAATCAATCTGTTAGACGACATCTGGATGCTTTTACCCGAGGTCGAATCATTGGGAAGCTGGAGGAAGGCCGCAGTGTGACAAGTGCGGCTGCAGAGTTCGGAATTCCTCACAGCATCCTTTCACGACTTTGGAGACAATTTCAAACTACAGGAACAGCTATCCGGGGGTTTAGTAGTGGTCGTCCACGAGGAACCACACCCGCAGATGACCGGTATATTGCCTTACAGGCCAGAAGAAACAGGCGGCAGACAGCGGGAGAAATCGCTAGACACACGACACAGGCGACTGGACGACCGATATCGCGTTTTACCGTGGCCAGAAGACTGCACGGTGGTGGTCTGTTTGCACGACGCCCTGTACGGTGTGTACCTCTAACGCCTGCCCATCGGAGAAGGCGTTCTCTGTGGTGCCGGGAACACCGGAATTGGAGAGACAATGAATGGGGACGAGTACTCTTTACAGATGAGAGCAGATTTAGTCTGAGTTGCGATTCTAGACACATACACATCTGGACAGAGCGGGGAACACGCAATAACCCCTTCAACATCATCAAAAGGGACTGTTTTGGAGGTCGCGGAGTTCTCGTTCGAGCAGACATAATGCTTGGTAGCCGGACCGACCTTCATATCTCCCAAGGAGGTTCGTCACCTGGGACTGCTATTGTAACGAGGTTCTTCTTCCTTACATGCGTCTTTTCACAAGGGCTATGGGTCCTCAGTTCCTCTTCATGGACGACAACGCTCCACCTCATCGCACAGTTACTGTCGAAGAGCTGTTGGAGAGTGAAGATATTGAACACATGGATTGGTCGGCAAGGTCTCTGGATCTAAATCCCGTCAAGCATGTACGGAACTTACTAGGGAGACCCGTGGCAGCACGTAACTTATCGCCAGTAACGATTCCGAAACTGCGATTGGTGCTACAAGAGGAACGAGCAGCAGTGTCTCAACAGCTCATTAACAACCACATATCCAGCATGCACAAATGATGTGAAACCTGCCTAGCAGTCAGGGGAGATCATATCCCCTATTAAAGACCGGATGTTTCTTGCTGGACACCCATCACAGGGATGTTTCGGCCTTCAGTCGCATTGCGCTCCATGCTACTTTTTCAATAAAGCTTCTTTTTATCCCTCTGATTTCTCTTTTAGTAAGTGTTGCTTACATTACTCATGTCCTTACGTATTGGAGATCTTACGGTATTAAATGTGTTGATTTGGAAAGCTTTTGTACAAAGTTATATTGAAAAAACTGTCTCGTCCTTAATTTTTGCACACCAGTGTATTATGTCCTTTGAGAAAGTTAGTAGAATTTGAGTTGAATGAAGAATTTAAAAATGGATCTTGAAAGTTTTTTTAAAATGAAACATCAAATATTGAAAATGGAATATATATATACTTTTGGTGCAGCCGATTTCCACCAAAAATTGAGGTGCACAAATACATGCTACAGCAGTTCTACATACAACATTTCAACGTACTGAGGCTACTCGTTTTTGAGTTATGTGTGATACATAGATACGTAGTGCAGACACCACAAAAAAAATCTCTTCTGAATCCATTTTAATTAGTTTTATAATTCGTTTTGGGAAAAAAATTATTTTATTCTGTCCTTACGTACAGATGTCACTCAAAAACATCATTATATTGCATTCGAGAGCGGTCAAGATGGATATTTTTGTTGAAATAGGGAAATGATTAAACCTTAAAATTGACTATTCTAAATTTGGTGTTCTCGCCCTATATTCGTCTGTTCTCCCAAATTCGAGATCTTTCTGTGTTACATAACGCTGTTTGAAAGAGGTAACTAAAACCTAAAATTAAGCAATCAGAGCTTAGTTTATGCTTATGCACCTACCTAGTATAAATATTGCTTCGCACGCAACTACGTCACTCTTTTTCTTAACTTCTGTCCTGCCAACATCTCCGCGCTGCTTATGCTTTCCTGTCTAAAATGCTTAAGTCGTACTTTTAAAAATCAGTGTACATAAAAATTATTGTATCTAACAATGATTGGATAAATGCCTTGTCTATAAAAATGATTTCATATGTGTGAAAATAAAGATTGGTGATTCGTCAAAATCCAATTTATATTAGTTGCGCCCGTATGCTTTCAGACATGACGATCATCGAAAGTTAAAAGTACTGGTGTCTTTTTTCACGCAATTAAAATATCACACACACACACACACACGCACGCACGCACGCACACACCCACACACACGCACATATATATATATATACACTTTTGCCGAAATCAATAAAAAAAGGAAGATGTTACAGAAGTTTGCTTCACATATTTTTATCTTGTATATTACCCCCTCTCTACAAAGATAGAAAGGCTTGGCTATAGAAAAGCCTTTTTGAGGAAAAAAAAACATAATATTCAAAACATAAATCATTAAATTATGCACTAAATTTGTAAACAATATCGAACATAAGTTTTCAGCTCAATAACTTTGAGAATAAGTGCAACTTTTAGAGTCCTAGTAATATCTGAGTGCAATTCAGAAAACGTTCTTGTTTCTCAAAAGTGCTTAAGTAGTAAAGTACTTAACACTGGTAATAAGTACTTAATATTGGACTCTTAAGAGGACTCAAAAGTACTTAGTACTGGATTCTTAAGAAGAGACCTATTAATTACCAATCAGTCCAATTTTAAGAAGTTCTTGCTTTTAGTAAGTCCACATGACGACAATGACTTTTCAGGCAAAGTTTCCCCCCCCCTAAATTTTGCACAGAAATCACAAATATAAAAATTTCATACCGGTCGAATCTTAATGAATTGTAACAAATCTCAGAATTTTATAACACTTTAATTTTTACTCTATGACTTATATTTTTATCATAACAAATATAATTTTCTTCCTTAAGTTATAGTTTTACAGTTATATTTCTAATTTCGTATTTTACACAAAAGTGGAAGACCACACACGTTTCTTCATATACAAGCATATTTGCCTATTCGGCACATTCACTTTGAATGACTGATGTATTCACCAGTTGTTAGGGATGCATCGGCTATTGCTTATATAAGTTTCCGCTCCTTACATAAGGTAAGTGGTTGTTGTGAATTGCACTACAGCATTCCATTATAAAAAAAATCTGATGTGTACACCACACGATTTCCTTCTACGGAATATCAAATTCTACTTATATTTTCCTGCCTTTCATTTAAACTTATTTCCTCGAATTTCATTAGCGATATATTTCTCATATAATTAATTTAATTCTCACTTCGCGACAAGGGAAAAATACATAACGTAAAATATTTATAATAAAAAATGAAAGATATAGAAACATAAAATACCAAATACACATGAAACAATTAAAAAATCTTTTTACAATTAAAATTACAGTTTCTACGCGAAAAAAAAAAAAAAGCAATTCGGCAGATTTTGTGGTGTACAAAACTGGAAGTTTAATTTGGTCTCACTCGGCAAAAAGACATTGAAGTTGCAGAAACTGACTTAATTTGTTGTGGACGCTATGCTAAGTCAATATATGGGATAATTTAAGAACTTAAATGATAGTTCCAGAGTGGATTAAGAACGAATTAATTTGCAATAATAAAATAAGACCTTATCTTTATTGTTGCGAAGCTTAGTTTCTCTAGACTGGCAAAAAATCCACTGTTGTTCCAATTTTTCAAATGGAAACAAATATGGCTGCTATGTTAAACAAAAATTAGGCTGAGCAGCACTTAAACAACTTTTAAATTGTTGACAATTCTACAGTTAGTGCGTGCAGGTAAACTAAAGGCATAAAAACCTAAACCGAAAGATAAGAAGAACGTAATTCAATAATTTTTAAAGCAAAAAATGCACAATTTACAATCATATATGAATAAAAAAACTGAGCTCACTCAGTGGAGTAACAGAGTGGATATATATATATATATATATATATATATATATATATATATATATATGTGTGTGGATATATATGTATATATTTATATATACTTTTGGTGAGGTCGATTGCAAGTAAAATAGGAGGTGCACATCTACATGTTATAGAAGTCTTATATACAAAATTTCAACGTTCTGAGGCTACTCGTTTTTGAATTATGCGAGATACATACATACGTACGTACGTACGTATTACATACGCCATGAAAAAATCTCTTCTGAATCCATTTTAAATCAGTTTTATAATTCGTTTAGGGAAAAAGAGTCTTTTATTCTGTTCCTACATAGGGATGTCACTCAAAAACATCGTTAAATTGCATTCCATAGCGTTCAAAATTAATATTTTTGTTGAAATATGGTACAAGAAATTTTTCGCGATTATAATACTTCCTTTTTACTTCGTACAAGGAAGTAAAAATAAAGCCACGTTGCATTATATAAAAAATAAGCCACGATTCTATAAGGTGGGAGCCTTCAATTTTTATATTATATGAAGAGGGTAAAAGAAACCTTTATCCAGAAGGGCAAAAATCGGCCTCTGTTTCCGAACTAGTACTCCTTTAACATACTCTATCTTTATATACAATTCTTCATTAATTATAACATTCATTTATAATAATTTCAAATTATTTTTCCATATTAATTTCGCTTTTTTGTTACATTACTCATAGCAATTTGAATATAATTATTTAATTTTTAACATAATTGTACATTAATTATAACAATATTTAATATCAAAATATTTAATACTTGCTACATGATACATATGTAAGGTTTTAGTTAAACTAACCAAGTTTTATTTTAATTTAAATCTGTCTATCTCCTCTCTGCTTCAACTTACCGTCAGAAGAAGCGCGCGTTTTCAGCTTATGCTAATTTTGAAGTACAGCCAAGTACTGTTTAAGCCAGAGGTAGAAACCTCTCGGTGTGTGAGAGCTTAGCCTCAGATCACGGTCACGCCGCTCAACGTTCGTCTGACCAGTTAGCAGTTTAAATTTATAAGCCATAGTGCTTACTACGTGATTGCATTGTAAAACAATTTGAAGTGCGTTAGTATTTAGTATATCTTGCCACGCACCCTTTCGGGTAGAGGCCAACTTCCGCGAATTGCTCTGCGAAGCAAAGTTTGATTTAATTTCTATTTTAGGTTTAGTTTTAAATTTATTTGATTGTTAAGTTCGACCCAAGTGTGGTCTTTTACTTTCTGTATCTCTCCCGAATTGGGAAGTTTGTAAATTAATAGTGATTTAATAAAAGAGGATTTCAAATCCCTTCACGTGCAGTTATTATCCAGCCCAGCAGTTACATCAGAACATAGCGTACCTTCCGCTCCCTGTTCCAGTTCAGGACTTAGAACTTGAGGATAAGAACCCGATTACAGACTGTACTTATGTTTCCAAAAATGATGCACAGAACACTAAGTCCTGATACATAGAGGTCAATTTTATATAACTTTTTATGTCAGTTTCAAAATTATTTTATTAATTTTTAATGCTTAGTTCATTTTCAAAATAATTATAAAACTCTAAATATGAAGTCAAACATTTTTATATTAATTGAAAAATGTAGTTATTAATGAGACTACAATTTAATAATTTTCCCTGCATAAAAACTTAAAATTCTTTCCTGAATTTATTAAACTAAAATATTAAATTTCAGATTTCTAATAACATAAAATTTAAATTTGTTACTTTGATAAAAGATGCTACATTGTTTTTAAATTCATTAAAATAAGAAAAAAGCCTTACAGAACCAAGTTTACAAATAAAATTAATTAATTAATCAATTAAATATTTAGTTCATACTTATGAAAAGAAATTAGTGTACACTATTAAGGCGATAACAATAGAAAATGTACTCAAAATTTATAATGAAAAACCATTTAAAGAAAACATCAGGATGATTATGTTTTCATTCTTTGAACAACACTTTTTTTTTACGTTTTCATTTCAAAACAGCACTAAATCCTTTCCAGCCTATCCTTTCCAGCCCGTGAAACTGAATATTTACGGCCGTCAACATATTCCAGCTCGACTTTGTTGCGCCTTCGGGGATGAAGATGGACTCACCTACAGTTTTTCGGGGACATCAATTGCCGCCCAGCCCTGGACTCCTATGCTGCAGCAAATTAAAAGTGAAGTGGAAGCACTCACCCACGAAAAATATAATTACGTTCTACTCAATAAATACCCTACCGGAGATGCCAAGATATCCGCGCACAGAGACGATGAAAGCTCTCTGGACCCTTCCTACTGCATTCCCACACTGAGTTACGGTGCGACGCGAGTGATGCATTTTACAAGAGAGAATTATATGACTCACATTCTGAGTCTTGAACATGGATCGCTTCTAGTGATGAAACCCCCCACTAATGTAATCTGGAAACACGGTATTCCATCCCAGCCCGAAGTGAAGACTATTCGAATAAGTTTGACGTTTAGAAAACTTATATCTCCACAGGTGAAGCGTTCTTCTGATGAAATGGACTTCGGTTATTATGACGATATAACCCCCAAACCGTATATGAATAAAAGGACTTTTCTGCATAAGAAATCACGTTTAGAAGATAATGAGATACTCGAGATACCTCAGGACGATTGGTTGAGTCGGCATTACCAGTCATCACGAAATTATGATGAAGTGATCAATTATTGGTCATTAGAACGGATGTGTCGTCTTTCCATCGTTGTGAGCAGGAATAATAACGTTCGAATTCATATACAGAACTCTGCAGAAAAGAATAATTTCAACTGTGGATCTTCCCTTGAGGGTGTGAGTATGACTCCTGCGACGTGGTATGATTTTATGAAAAAATTATCAAACTTTAATTTCAAGTATTCGGAAGCATCCTTCATAGCCAATAATCAGTTGGCGGTGTTTTGTACAAACGCGCAATGTGTTCTTCAACGAATTTTTAAAAGCTCCTGCGGTGGTTTCCGTCTCGTAGCAGATTGTTTTGAATTAGAGTCATATCAGACCGATAAACTTTTAGATTTATACAGTGAAGTAACACAGACTATCCAAACTGCTCTATTTCAAAATGTGTTACCGGATGAGATACGAAAACGGCGATCAAAATGCCAGCAGCTGGAACATTTAACTAGTGAGCAATGCATGCAGAAAGTTAATAATATTATTTACGAGGAGTACTTAACCAGTCTCAACGAGGTATTTATCTGTGAGGGATGTGCAGTCGATCATCCAAGTCAGCGCCGCCACCCCTGTATAATGGAGACGACTCGGGAAAAAGCTATGAATTATACTGACAAAGCTATGTTGTCAATGAACTTTAAAAGACTTGCTCAAAAACTGTATGTAGACACATGCTGTTGTATTTATGACAGCGATGACTTTTTAAAGAATATTTCGTTGTCAACTTTACGTGATAGAATAGAAAATTTGTGAGAAAAAATTATTTTAGTAAGTATGTATTTTAATAAAAAATGTTTTATTTATATTGAAATGTATCGTTATTTAGCTGTCAACTGTTTCATATTATGTTTTAATGAATATCTCTTTACCTTTCTCTTACTGCTTAAGTCTTAATAAGGTATCATAAGAATACTCTTTTTATCCGTATACTGCTTATTGGAAATAATTTGTTAGTCAGGTTTTATACTAAAATACAAGATTTCACATTTCGTGGAAATATGCATAAAGTTTTACTTTTCGTATTGTTCTTAGTGGGCATGTGGGTCTTGGGTATTTAATTGTATTTTCCACTAATAATGCTTGTGACTAATCTAATAATATGTATCATAAATCCGCTTATCTTTTAAAATTTCTAATTTAAATTTAATTAAAGTTAGTTGAATCAATATTGACTGTATCTAAAATGTTGATTGTACTTCACAATGATTCGTGGTTCTTATGTGTATAGTGACAAGGCTAGATAAAGTGAACATCAGGTTTTTCCGACTGATAGCAAATCTGAAGCCGATAAGAATATCCTAAGACTCATTTTTAGGTAAATAAGTTGTTCTTTGTTGGAATTCTGGGAAAAAAAAGCTTAAATTTGGTAAAGTTTCTATCTTCATTTTGGATAAAATAGTAAATAATCTACAGTGGAGCATGCTTATTTTGTATTAAGTTCTTAAAATTAGGAAAATAGTTCTAAGATAGTTATTCTGTACTGAGGAAATAATGCAGGAAAAGTTGGATGATTTAGATAGCCTTTGGAGTTTTTCTCTTGGAAAACAGCAATATTTAGCAACAATAATTAAATTACATTTCTCAAAAATGCATAGAAAGTTCCTATAATGCGAACATATACGTACAAATATAAGAAAATATTATAATTATTTGGGTGTAATTTTGCATTGAAAGGGGATTATTCCTCATTAAATGTGTCTTAGTAAAGAATAGTTAACTTACATGATGAGAATTTTATGAAGAAATTTCTGTATTCGGGGCAGATGGAGGTAAAAATATTCAGAAATATAGCGGAGACTTGGGTAAAGTGTCTCTTACTGTTTCTTTCTTTGGTTCCTTGCGTAACTATATGTATATTGGTAAGGATATATGATGTGTAAAAGTATGGCAGGTGTTTCATAAGATTTCTTTCATAAGAAAATAACTTGGTAAATAAATTAATGAAAACTGACATTTCGCTAATTTTACTTGAAAGTTGTCTATGAAGGCAGAAATACTCGTACTTGGTGCAGAAAAAAGGTGATAAATTTAGCATAGTCGGGGCATTTAAAGTGATGTAGGATGCAATGAATTAGCAAAAACATACCGAATTAAAAGGTATGAAACGTCTAAAACAATATGAAAGATTTCTGTATGTATATATGAAGCAGTGAAAAAGGTTCTGAAATTATAGATGAAAATTGGGAATTCATTCTAAAAATTCGCAATCTATCAAGTTAGCTTAATAGCAATCTAGGTTCAAAACTGAACATTGGTAATACTGAAGAGCTTAAATGCATGTATTCAGATATAAATGATGTAAAAACTTTAAGGAAATACATGAATACTCAGGAAAGGTTAAAGTCTGAAAATGCGAATGAAGAAAAATATTAGAATCAGTCATGGTAAGACTGCTATAAAACAAGAAATTGTACAGTTGGCAAATTAAAACAGTACTATAAAATATAGAGTAAGTAAAGGCTATTCAATGAATTGGGTACAAATAGCAGTTAAAGGTTGTAAAATAAAATGTTTAATTGAAAACTATCTCTATATTTAAGACATTTAAACGTGTATATTTAGCTGAAATAGTAAAATCAAAAGCGTGATTACAACCGAAAATTATAAAAATGGGTTAAAATTTAGAGTATGTTGGGAACTAGAAAGAAACAAAGTGTCAGAAAAGTATAAAAATTACATCTAAAATAATTAAAGTTCATGTATATGGTAAGAAAATATAATAAACAAGTTCAAAATTAAAGTACTTTAAAAATTACGAAGGTTTGAAATGTACGAGTTACATAAGATGTAAGTAAAAATAGCATCTAAAATTTAATAAAATCCATATATATGATAAAAAACAGAGGAATTAAGCTAACCTTAAGAGCCTGTTTGAAATTACTAAGGTTAAAACGTATGAAAGTAGTTAAAAATTATATGAAAGTCATGTACAAAGTAGTTAAAAATTAAATGAAAGTCGTGTACATAGTGTGAAAATATAGCAAATTAGTTAAAATTCAGAGTATGTTGGGAACTAAAAACGTCGAAAAATAGAAAAGAAGTTAAAATTTACATGTAAAATTATATAAAAGTTAAGTACATGATAGGAAAATATACGAATTATGTTAAAGTTAGTACTATACTGGAAATTATGAAAGTTAAAATGTATGAAAGTAGATGGTGGGATGTATATTATGGGATGTATATTATGCGAAAATATAGCAAATTAGTTAAACTTTATAGTATGTTGGGAAGTAAAAACATTAAAAATAGGAAAGAAGGTTAAAAGATTACATCTAAAATTATATAAAAGTTAGGTACATGATAGGAAAATATACGAATTATGTTAAAGTTAGGACTATACTGGAAATTATGAAAGTTAAAATGTATGAAAGTAGTTACAAATGGAATGTATATTATGCGAAAATATAGCAAATTAGTTAAACTTTAGAGTATGTTGGGAAGTAAAAACATTAAAAATAGGAAAGAAGGTTAAAAGATTACATCTAAAATTAAATAAAAGTCAGTGTGTATAGTGTGATAATATAATAAATAAGCTTAAGATTTACGAAATAAATTAAAAATTTTACATCTAAATTAAGTGAAGGTCATGTAAATGATCAGAAAATATCAGAAATAAGTTAAAATATATAATATGTTGAAGATCGCAAATGTTAGAAAGTATGAAAAAAAGATTGAAATTATATATAAAATTAAATGATATAATAAATAGAAACATATATTTCAATAATTACGCTCGTAAAATATAGCAAATAAGTTATAAATTGAAGTACATTAAACATTACGAAGGTTAGAAAGAAGGGAAAAAGTTAAAATTGGATCTAAAATTAAAATCATATGATAAATTAAAATGTATATCTGAATAATTACACTCCTAAAATTTAATAAGTGAAATAAAATTACGAGTATATAGTTAAAAGATATGAAGAACGTCCTGTGTAAAATGAGTAATGTAATTAAGATAAAGGAAAATTAATATGCTCTGATGAAATAAAAATTTGTAAGGCATACGTTAAAACTAAGAGTGCATAGGACATTATAATTCTTGAAATATAACGCAAAAATTAAAAATTTACATCTATCTGTCAGTCATTAAATTCCAGGCGTTTAGAGAACATAGGAAATAACCATTATATGCCTAGTAAAGACGAAGAAAAATACAAAGGAAAAAAAAATCCTAAAATTAGAAATTACGGCTGGAAAATCAACAAAAGATGATCTCTTATCAAAGTGTGACGACACCTTATCAACTAAATCAAACTGCGCCTCCTGACTTGCACCGCCTCAATCCGCGTCCCGACTTGCACCGCCTCACCTGCACCGCGCACCGCCTCCTGGCCGTGAACTGTCACTTTCACACTACTCCGGAATGATAGTTAATTAAATGACCAAAAAGGCGTAACAGCAAGGTCAGAATCGTAATGTGCGTTGAAAAGCGAAAACACTCTCTGAATTAAACTCCAAGATTCACCTGCATAAATACTCACTTTACTTAAATTTACACCCTGGAGAGAAAATGAGAGGAGAAGTTGAGGAGTTTAGGGAAGATTTAAAAAAATTGAATAACTGGTTAATTTGTAGAGACTTAGGTTATTTAGAACCAGGACAGATGAAAAATGAGCAGTGCCCTGGCGGGACTCGAACCACGGACCTCTCGAATACACGCCAAACGTGATGAACACTACACCAGGAAGGCATGCTAAGAAGGCGAGAGAAATACTTTATATACTCCTCCTTCTAAAGGGCGACTGGGTATTAGGGGACCATGTCGCCAAATTCTGGGGATGAAGAATCACCTTTCACCACCTTTTAGTTCGGGTGCCACTGTAGAAGCATTAGGTATTTTTTGAAAGCAGGAGAGACGAAAAATGAGCAATGCTCTTGCCGGGACTCGAACCACGGACCTCTCGTATACGCGCCGAGCGTGCTGACCACTACACTCCGAGGCATGCTAGGAAGACGGGTGAAATACTTTATAAATTAAACTAAAGGAAACCCTACAAACTGCAGAAATTTGAGCTAAATTAAGTGTAAAATGGGAAGTCTGCAGCATATTTATTAACCTTACGTCACGAAAATAACTACAATTTAACAGGTTTAAAAAGAAATAATTATGAATAAACATCTATTACATGTAAATCAGAACTTAGAAATATGATGTGCATGAATAACGTTTTGCACACTTGCATATGGAATAAATAACACGACTGAGGACTGCTAATTTTCGATAACAAAACGGAAGTGCACGAGAATATCTTACATACTGTAGTTACAGAATACAGATTGATAAATAATACAGACTGATAATAAATACAGACTGATGTTTGCTGAAGCTTCTTGTCAGTGGTTTATTCGAAATACTCTGATTCAGCTTAATAGGCTAGTTAAACCGCATCTTTAAAGCACTAATTAAATTACAGATGATCATAAATCACTTTTTTTTTCCTTTCTTAGACATTCGGCAGAACACGAGGCAGGATTTGATTATGCTGATGTTACCAATCTCGTTTGACTGTAAGCACAAGCCTGCGACATTCATCGTGGCAAGGAATCAAATGTGCCTTTCATTGGCATGAGCCTTCAGCTCTATATAAGTAACAGCCCGACTTTATCTCAGCTCCGCTCCCAATTTTGAAGGAGACCACCCCGAGGGGGGGCAGCGTCCGAAGGTCTTTCACCTCTCTTCTCCTACCACCGACCTCTCGACAGGACGTTCGTTTCGCCGCATATTTAAAGTGTTCCCATACCGCACAAACACTATTCATTTGCAAACATCCATGCCGTCTCTTGGATCTGAACCAGGGCTTTTCGGTACTTCAGTCAGAACTACTAACCACAATTCCTTTTGAGAGGCGCATTTGATTATGAATGTAGAAAATAAAATTAACATGCAGTCCTTTACAGGTATGTTCCCTGTACTAACTGAGCAGTCCAATCTCAATTTTGAGTGAGAACACCCTTGGAGTGGTCCACGGTTCTCCCACTCCTCTTGCCCTACCACCAGCCTCTGCAGGTGACAGGTGACAGAAGGATTCGGACACCCCGGCGGCTTACACAGACTATTCGGGTATAGTCCGAATCCGTAACTGTCCAGAACAACGCCCTCCCGGTGTCCCATGGAGGAGTTTCGCCTCAGTGTGTATTTCGAGCTTACCCTAGCTGCCAACACACTATACGTTTACAAATATCCAAGCCTACCAGCGGCAGCGGTTAAGTCGCTGAACAGTGGTAGTTCGGTGGGGGGTTCGAATCCCGAAAGGGCTTTTCATGGATGGGCTTTTTCAAAGATTTTTCCATGTGTAACATGTACAGTCTATCAATCATAAGAAAAGCTCTCGCCAGTTAGTATGCCTGTTGACGTAGAAACCAACCTTGACCCATTTTCCGTAGGGGTGTCTTGAAGATTTACTTTTCAGTTTGCCATTCTGGCGCATTTAAAGATGAATTGGCAACCCGTGGTTCGCCCTTATTTGAAATATACCAGCCCTGCTGCTATAGCGATCGCCGCCCGTCAGACACTGTGGAAGCTCTTCTTCTCGTAGACAGATAGTATTCTGTCAGAAAATTCCCCACGAAGGTATCCCTCCCCTTAGATCTACCATCTGGGGTATATACACTGATTTGGTATCTTATCATGTCATTAGCATTCTGGGGGAACAATACTATTGATTTTGGCAGTTCCAGAAACTGAGAGAAGATCGTCTGTACGATTCGACCGAGGGGGATTAGCGGAAGACCAAGAGCCGGGAGCACTGGTAGCTCGGCTGGTCCAGGTATTCCGGATAATGTTCCCTGATGATGGACAGCCCGCATAGTAGTACTGGCGGGGTCATTCAGTCAGATTTCCAAGTTTATAACGGTGTCTGCAGTGAGCCTCCCTCCCGGGTGGTCTGCGAGATCCGTGGTGTGATGAACTCCCGGTGCCCAGTTCATCCCTGAGGGATTGAGAGAGTTTTATAAAACGTTTGCGCAGAAGATTTGAGGCACCCACTACTGCGTAGCAAGCTGAATTTGTTAAAATCTCTTTTAAGGGGTGTCAGGCCCTCCCGCCCAGAGTTTAAATTGCGCCGGAACCAACCGGAGCCCAGCTCCGGTACTTCTCAGTTTTTGAGATAAATCATAATTTTAGCCGGAGCGCCAAGTTAAAGAGCTCTGGCAGTTTTTTTCTGTAAGTAAATGTCAATTTCAAACAAACAAATTTTATGTTAGTAACAAATATGGCTTGAAAATCTATTCTAACTTCTGAATAAAAGCCTGTCTTTCCCTCAGACACAAACCTTGGACACAGGTTGAGACGTTTTAGAAAAAAAAGCCCCGCTCACATGTCAAAGGCTTATTCTCCAGTGCCATCGCTTTCATAATATTTGCCACACTTTAACAGACTCACTGAGTTCCGCCATGGTCAAATTGGAGTAGAAGACCGATTGTCTTGGATTACTTTTCTGTAGAAGAGAGTTTGCATTTCGTCTAGCATGACGTTGATTCTTTTTTAAATCAGTTAATATTTGAAGCAAGTCTTGTTCTTCCCTCCTTATTTTCAAAGCTACATTTTTCCTTTAAAATATTCTTCCGTATTTCATACACTATTCTTCTTAAAGGAATCCTCCACTATTCTCCGCTTTAATTGTTTCAGTCTTTTTATCAGAATTGAGCAGCAAGAGAGAACAGTTTTTGCATGTATCATTTCTTGAAACACTACATTATGCGTATAACCAGGGCTTAAATTCAGACAGAAGATCGGCTAAACTATTTCTTAGCTTTTGAGTGGAATCGTAATTCCAACCGGAGCCTTGAATAAGATGAGGTCCGATAATGTATTTTTTATTTAACTATTTATAATTAAATTAATAACATATTAAATTTCTAGTTATCTCTTTACATTTCTTTTAATTTTGGTTAAATTATTTAATCATTTTAATTATTAGTCATTTTATTTATTTATTATACTTTTTCTTCCTTCCTGACAGTCTTCCACAAGGCTTCGGCACTTCTAATTTTAGAAATTAAAGCGCTGCTCCCGCCTAATACGGAGTTGGATCACGGGTGTTGCAGTAAGTTTTAGGAAAGGTTTCGCAAAAAGGACCCTTAGCAGAGAGATTTGCCGCAATTAAATAAATCAAACAAATCTTGCAAGCATCCATGCCTTCTCCGGCATTCGAGCCCGGACCTTTCGAAACATCAGTCAGCGCCACTAACGACTGCACCGGCTCGGCGGCCCTATCTTCAGAATGTTTTAATATTTTTAAAAAATTATTCGAAGCTCTTTACAAATGCGACTTCTGTGACTCCGTAAATAGGTCTCTCGTAACTTCCTGCTTGGGAATTAATGATGAATAAGCCAATAAATGCATTTCTTGACGGTTTTAGGAGTTCATTTTAGGAGTTTTTTAGGAGTTTTTAGGAGTTCACTTTTTTATTATGATTTACGAATATTTGTTATGTCTAAGAACATTCTGGAGGTACACATACGTTCTAATTCCCCATGAATTTGTCTCACTGCGGTTCTAGATAATCATCTCTAGTGTATCAACACTCCTAGGCTGCATCTTCCTGTTTGCTGAGCCATTATCAGCACGCAGTTTTATTACACCTTTTATAGAAGAGATCAAGTGCCCAAACTTCTTACGCACAGATGAGTTGAAGTTGTAGTGCCGAGAGCGCATATATTTGTTAATTAAAATGGAATGCCAGCAAAATCAGTTTTTCACTGTAAATAACAGTTCAAAGTTTGTTGAAATATATATCTAGGACAAGCACATCTCCATTTAACAAATTTTTTAACATGCAGAGACATTAGGTATTTTTGAATCAGGGATGTAAAAAATGAGCACTGCCCTCGCCGCGCACCGAGTGTGCTGGCCATTATACCACGAAGGCATTCTAAGAAGGCGGGAGAAATACCTTACATACTCCCTTTTTTAAAGGCTGATTGGCACTAAAGGACCCAATCGCCAAATCCTGTTGATGGAGAATCATCATCCACCACCTTTTTTTTAGTTCGAGTGCCACTGTAGAGACATTAGGATTTTTGATGCTGAAAGACGTGAAAAATGAGCAATGCCCCGGCCGGGACTCGAACCTCGGACCTCTCGATACATGCCGAGTGTGCTGGCCATTATACCACGAAGGCATGCTAAGCAGGCGGGAGAAATACCTTATAAACACATAAGAGAAGTATTCATTTAGTCAAACAACTGAAATCAGCCTTATATTTGCAAATTTCAATAGGACTGGTTTCGACGGTTTTATCGAACCATCAACCTCATCTGCCAAAGTGCTAAAGTCATTTGCACGTGTAACGCTGATTTCTGTTATTTGACTTCTAAATTAATATTTGTTCGGCGTGTTATTTTACCTTGATTATAAGGGAAGCTTTCTCTATTCCTCTCCTTTTTTTGCAAAACAATTTTAAAAAGATTGCTTCTTATGTGAAGCCATTTTTTATGAGGATCAGCAGCGCATTCTTCATCAGCTGTGTTTCAGTATGTAAATGTAACATTCTTGACTGGAAAATTTTGAAAAGCCCTTGAACTCACAAATAATTATTTAAAAACTTTAATCTTTGTTAATCACCATATTAAGGTAGGTAGGTAAGCAGGTATGGCGCGGTCCACCCTCCTGGCAAGCCCAAGTTCGCCTAATGGCTTTTTTAGACCGCCCGCGAAGGAAAAACATACAGCACAACACAACATGAATAAAAAAAGTCTCCAGCACAGCCATATTGGGTGTTCTTTGTTATTGGTCTATTCCAATTGTAACCAGGATTTTATTAATTCCTTCCGTGATCTCTTTTGCTATGTTTTCTGCTTCATTTCCGGTATAAACCAGGTCTTTAAGGTCTATCTTGCTATTCCTAAGGTCTTTTGTTAATTAACCTTCTTCTACATAGTGCCTGCTATTTCCCTTTATATTCATCATATAAAGTATTTTCTCTCTCCTTCCAGCACGCCTTCGTGGTGTAACGGTAATACAATCGGCGCGTATTGGACAGGTCCAGATTCCAGCGCCGGCGAAAGCACTGCTCATTTTTCATGCCTCCTGCTTCAAAACAACCAAATGATTCTACAGTGGCGCCCGAACTAAAAAAGGGGGTGGACAAAATAATTCGTCACCACCAGAAATTAGAGACTGGGTCTTCTAACCTCCAAAAGCTCTTTAAAAGGGCACTATATTAAGTATTTTCTTACTCCTTCCAGCATGCCTTCGTGGTATAACGATAGTACACTCGGCGCGTATTCGAGAGGTTCAGGTTCCAGCCTCGGCGAGGGCATTGCTCATTTTTCAAGTCTTCTGCTTCAAAAAAACCTAATGACTCCAAAACCTTCTTTATTAGCACACAGTTGGTCCGGCACATTATATCTTAGTTATTTTAACTGAAATTTAAAATAATTATTACAATTAGTAAACTTGTTGCTTTTGAGACAGACCAAATATATATTATTGTTTGTTTTTTGTTAAATAGTATTAAATGGAAATATCGATGATAAAAGTTAAACTATAGAATGCTTTTCAAGAAATTAGATTTTACAGTCTAATTCAAATTTCCACAGATGTTTTTATAGCATCTGAACGAGGAAATACTAGTCGATATGAAAACAATTAAATTTAATCTTGATATGCTTACGTTGATTAAGAATAAATTTATGACAGTTTTCTTTCGATTAAAAGGAATGTGAAAATTCAAGAGTTTTCGTTTTCAATGTTTTTTCATTTATTGGCCTACTTTTTTAATTATTATTTATTGGTTTATTTTTTTAATTATTAGAATAAAGGAGCGTTATCTAAGAAGGGCTATTAATTTCGTTTCGGCGTTAGCGTCGATTCACTATAAATGTCTGTATCACTTTTCCAACTCTTGCCACCAAATATTATCGCCCTGTGTTACATTTAAAGAAATTAAATAATGAAGAATGTACATAAATGTATCTATGTTTCTCGCATTCTGATAAAACAACGGGTCCTAGACACATCCAATTTTGAATAATGCACGTTTCCACCCGAATATAGGCATCTGGAAGCCCAAATTTTGAATTTGTTTTCTTATGTATTTCATATTTTCTCAGACATTAAAGAATTTTTGATTAAAAAACTCAACGATTTCAAAGAGAGGAATGGCATCACTATACAAATAATATATATATCTAACGTGCAAAACTGTGTATCGGAAATTCTAAAGATATGCTTATTTTAAAATTACTTTGCGATATTGCTGTTGAATTGAATGTTATGTTTTAAGTGCGAAGAATATGATATTTAATAAATAAAGCAAACACACAAAACGTTGAAAAGCAGCCCGTTTGGGGCGAAATACAAAATCTAAAAGTTTTCAGATTTTTTTTTTTTTTTTATTGATTGATTGATTTTATTTTATTAATCCAAAGAGGCTTTGTCCCTGAAGGACTGTTGTTTTCGTTTTGCGATTTTGCGTCGGAAACATTAAATGTCGGTTCACTTTTCAAACTGTTGCCACCAAATATTGCAGCCCTGAATTATATTTAAAGAAATTAAATAATGGAGAATGTACATAAATGTATGTATGTTTCTCGCATTGTGATAAAACGACGTTACCTAGAGCCATCGAATCTTGAATGACGCAATCCTGCTGCGAATATGGGCATTTGGAAGCCCAAGTGTTTGAAATTTGGAATTCGTTTTATTATCTATTTCATATTTTGTAAAGCTTTAACGAATTTTTGATTAACAAACTGAAGGATTTCAAAGCGAGCAATGGCAACGTTGTTCAAAAAAACAATTTTATCTCCAGTACACGAGAGAAGGAGTATCGTAGATTCTAAAGATATCATCATTTTAAAATTATTCTGCGCTACTGCTGTTTAATTGAACTTTATGGTTTAAGTGCGAAGAACACGATATTTAATGATTAAAGGTAACACACAAAATGCTAAAAAAACGCCCCTTTGGACATAATTTAAAATTTAAACCTTTCAGATTTTTATTTTATTTTATTTTTATTTAATTTATTTTTTTTAAGTTCAGCGTTCTATATATTCGTTCCTGATTATAATTTCTTTTCTTCAGACAACGAATCCATTGTTCATGATTCACAATCAAAGTGAATTTTTTTAAAACAATTAAATGAGCATGTTGCAGCACGTGAAATTTTAGAGGCTGAGGTACAGCGTAAATTCTTTTATGGCCCCATTTCAGGGTTTTAAATTCGTTTAATATTACTTTCTACATGTCTAAAATTTTCAATCTGTCAGATTCATGATGATATATAAAATAGTACATCATTACTGAATGAATAACAGTATAAAACTGCTTTTATTGCTTCCGACAATGACGAAATTCCTCGTGGCAAGCAGCGCAAGTTTACGCCTGTCTTGTCAACAGCTTCAGCACCTTACAGGTGACAGTGCTATTAGATCAGTTCCGCCCCAAGTTTGATGGAGGGGAAACGGGTGCCCAGGGGAACGGGTGAAAGAGTCTCCAACCAGTCTTCTACTACCACAACCTCCCAAAGGGCTTTCGGCTCGGCGCATATTTATAGTGTCTCCATGCCGCACTGATACTATACAAATGTCCATGCCTTCTCCGAGATTTGAACCCGGGTGTTCGGCACGGCAGTCAGCGACGCTAACCACTATACCGGTTGGGCGGCAGAGTATACTATACCGGTTGGGCGACAGATTACAGACTTTTGGCACTTTTAAACAGGACTTTATTTCCACAAGGTCAAACGGGTTATGTGTCCTAGGTTTCCAGTTTCAAGCTAATATCAAGCCTCACCCATAAAATTTTAAATACGTAATATATATAAAATAAACTTTTTAAAAAAGGAATTTGGATGCTTTCTTAAAAATTTGTAAATTTATGCCTTGAAAATATTTGAAGCATAAGATATGATTTCAGCATAAAATAATAAGTTCGCTAGTCCACCATCAAGTCGTTCGGAACGTCTGATAATCCGGCACCTATTTGACTGACATTCTTGCCGTAAAACGGCATTACTAGCGTTTCATTTGAAACGCTAGTAATGCCGAACGCTAGTAAATTTGAAACGCTAGTAAAAGTTCCCAGTTGCTTCGCTACTTTTTACAATTTTCAATTAGTCTTTTATTAAAAACTTCGCGTTTATATATCATTTGTGTTCTTCCTCTTTATTTACTTAGAATATTTTCAAAGCTTGATAAAAATTTGCGTAGGAGTATAAGGTATATCTCCCCCCTTCTGGCATGCCTTCGTGATGGAGTGGTCAGCACGCTCGGCGCCAATTCGAGAGTCCCGGCGAGGGCGTTGCACATTTCTTCATGACTCTTGCTTCAAAATAATACCTAATGTATCTACAGTGGCGCCCGAACTTAAAAAGTTACTGGATGATGATTCTCCACCACCAGGATTTTGCGATTGGGTTTCCTAATCCCCAGTCGCCTTTTAAAAGGGGGAGTGTACAAGGTATTTCTCCTTACTTCTTAGCATGCCTTCGCGGTGTAGTGGCCAGCGCACTCGTAGCGTATTCGAGAGGTCCGAGGTTCGAGTCCCGGTGAGGGCATTGCTCATTTTTCACATCTCCTGCTTCCAAAAATTCTAATGTCTCTACAAGGGAATAAAATAATGATACAAGACTTAAGCAATTAACTTGAAATGCTTAAATTTAAATGTAAATGTGGAAGTTCTTTTAACGCAAAATTTATTAACGTCAGCGATTAATATATAACGACAGTGGCAACGTTAGGGATCTTTCAGTTGAGTTCAACACAAAAGTTTTGGCGAAAATTGTAGACAAATATTATGAAACAAAATTCCACCGAAAAAGGTTTAAAATACTGATGAAGCGATCACCTATCCTTTTGAATTACTCAGAACAGTTGAAAGCCTTCCTCGGAATAATCCATTTAGGCATTTTGGAAAGAAATTTATTGAATGGATTGAAAGTTATAAAAATGAACCAATTATTGAACCCGTAAATGGAAATAAATAAATAAATAAATAAATAAAGGAGGTGATTCAACTTCGATCACTTAGGGTGATGCTAGTGAAGCGTAATATACATTTGCGGAATTTGTCGAAAAAAGCTGATAAATATTGGAGAAATAATAAATAGTAACTTCTTATGGAACGATTTTTTCTTTTAATGTGGAACTTACGAAGCGAATCGGTATTCGAACTTTATTTAGAATGATACCACGCGCTGGCAATACTGACGTCAGAGCAAATACTGAGTAAATGTGATTAAACTATGAATAAATTTATTTAACTAATACGTTTTACTCATTAAATATGTTTGCAGAATTACCGAATGCAACTTTTTTTCCCTCATTCCTCATTGCATTCGGTAACGGAGCCCCCCCCAAATCGTTTAGCGCCATTTGCAAATTTAATCCGGTATTTCGGCATTGCTGTAGTCCACATGTAGCCGAGAAGTTAAGACTGCTATATGCTGGTAGTTCGACCCGGCTTGGGTTCAAACCCAGGCAGTTGGCTGTTTTCATAGTTTTCGTGGTTTTCCTTATGTGTAACATGAATGTCAGCCTGTTTCTCTTCGAAAGACCTCCACGAAGGCATCCTTCCTCTTAGGCAGATAGCCTTCGAGGATTTGCTTATTCAAATAAACTAACCTTAATATGTAGCGATTTTTTTTTCTTCGCTAAAATAATTAAAGAAAATCAGTGTTTCAGAGAAATTTGTTGTTGAAATTCAGGTTATTGTTAAGACTTTGCAAGAACTTGATATCGGCATTCATTTTGTGAAATTTTGGAACTGTGGAAACACTGTGGAAATTTTGGAAATGTGAGAGCTCACGCTCGAGCAAAGCTATAAGGTACTTCTCCCGTCTTCTTAGCATACCTTCGTGGTGTAGCGGTCAGCACGCTCGGCGCGTATTCGAGAGGTCCGCGGATCGAGTCCCGGGGAGAGCATTGCTCCTTTCTCACTTCTTCTACTTCCAAAATAACCTAATGTCTCTGCAAAACTACCCACGACGCGTCACAGTGATTTGAATCTCCGTGTTCCCGTTTCTCACTGGAAGCCCTTTCACAGAAATGTTGCTACCTGCATTTGGAACAGAGAATATCTGGCTCGTCCAAAAATTAAAAGGGCCAAAAATTATTCTTGTGCTACAATTTTTCACAGAATAAAAAGTTGCTCAATTTTCACCAGGTTTTAAATTGACTCAATTTTTGACTGGACAGGGTAATTTTCAGAGCTATTTAAAGTGCTTCAAGTGCTTTGTGCAAATGTGGTAGCGGAGATGAAGACGTTATAAGCATACTCTTCTTGAGTGCATTCATCGTGTCCAGCACACGAAGATATTTCAGGCAACTTCGAAGCACCTGTCTGTTATCTTGGCCACCATTTTTTTTTTTTTTTAAACTTTTTCGGACTAAAGAGAATTTTTGCTTTTCGCAACTTCATTCTCAATTTACATTAATAACCAAGAAGGGCTATTATACTCGAAACAACATTTTGCTTCGAATCACCATAAGCGGCTGTATAATTTTTCAAATTGTTGCCAGCAAGTATTATCGCCTTGTGTTATATTTAAAGAAATTAAATAATGAAGATTCTGCATGTATGTATGTTTCTCGCATTGTGAAAAAGTAACGATACCTAGAACCATCGAATTTTGAATAACGTAGTCCTCTACCCGAACATGGGCATCTGGAATCCGAATCTTGAATTTCGTATTTGTTTTATTATCTATTTGATATTTTTTTAAGTTTAATAAGTTTTTGATTAGAAACTTAACAATTTCAAAGCCAGCAGGGACAACACAGTGTACGGAATAAAATATTTTTATCCCCAGCGCGAGACTGTCTATCGCAAACTATAGAGATGTGCTGTTTTAAAATATTTTTAGCCCAAAGGTGCGTTAGCGCAAATGTTCTCGAAACGTGTTATATGTGTTATATATGACAAAAAAAAAGGCCCCTTTGGATGTAATGTAAAATCTGAAGCGTTTAGATTTTTTTTGTACATTTTTTAGTTGTTATTTTATTTTATTATTTTTATTTTATTTCTCTTTTACTTGTTTTTTTATTTATTATTTTTATTTATTTAATTTTTTTAATATTCCCTCCCCCCATTTGCAGTGCTATTCTACTCTTGTTTAAGCAGCCGTTCAACTGGTTAGCGTCGCTGACTACCGCACCGAAGGGCCTGGGTTCGAATCCCGGAGAAGGCATGAATGTTTGTAAATGTGTAGTATCCGTGCGGAATGGGGGTACTCTAAACATGCGGCGAGATGAAAGTTCTCTCGAGAGGTCGTGGTAGCGGAAGAGGGGTGGGAGACCCTCGCACCCGTCCCCCCGGGGTGCTCTACATGAAAATTGGGGGCGGAACTGAGCTAAATCGCATTGTCACCCGTAAGGTGCTCAAGGCTTGCCACCAGGAAGTTCGAGCCGCGAAATATTGAACAGGTCAGAAATATTGAAGAAATATTGAATAGGTCAGACAAGTGGGCATTAGGAACAACAACAACAACTTGTTTAAGGAGGAATCGAAATTAGAGTTAATAAAAGAAAATAAAAAAGGGGGAAAGAAGAAAGAAAGAAGACGTCAATACTGAAATCGCAAACGCGGCAGAATATTGGATTATTCCTGTAACCATTCTTATTTTCAACTGCCTTAAAACTAATTAATGGGAACTCAATTAATACGCGTTTACTGGCTATTGATTTTGATGTATTTTATTAAATGACATTTGATTTTAAATGACACAAACTTTAAGCATGCTTTTTCAGATGCTGCAATAAGTTCTCGTTTGTCCTCTACTGTGTTTTTTCTTGCATGGAACTCGTGATAGAAGAACAAATCGCTCATTGAAAAGGAAAATTCCTGCACTTTTTACCTTCTCCCCTACAAAGTTCTATACCGGCCAAAAGCACTCCGCACCAATCACAGCAACATCGCCGCGAAATCTAAATCCTTTTCCCCTGTGTGGGGGAGGAGCAAGGGGAAGAAGAAAACTTTTTTTTCTTCCACACCGGCGCGTCTCTGGTTCCAGCGATGGTAAAGCCCTCTTTGTTCAGTTAGGCGGCGTTGAACAGGTTTGCGCTTTCTAGAATTTTTTGCCTAAAGTTCAAACAAATCGAGATATTTGTGATTTATTTATGGGTTGATAGAAAATACTCCGTCGACATGAAACATCAAGTTGTGTTTTGGATATCTGTTTACGGTAAGTGATTTGTTCTATTGTTTGATTATTTCCTCTGTCAACACTGCATGCACTCTTTTATCTTTTGTTTAGATACGTAGCTCGCAGTCTTCAATTCTTTGACACTTGGAATTTAAAATGTTTACCAATTTTAGTTAGGATTCCAGCTAAGAAATGAAAGATTATGTGATACTATCCCTGCTTTTCAAATCATACGCTTAATTTAAATTGAAATAATCGAATCCAGCCCTCACCGCCTAGGTGTTGAGTGCGTTTTCACTATAATGATATTAAAAAAAAAACAAGGGGGGGGAATCTGAAAGGTTTCAGATTTTAAATTACGTCCAAAGGGGCGTTTTTTTAACATTTTGTGTGTTACCTTTATTTATTAAATATTATGTTCCTCTGTTCTTCGCACTTAAACCATAAAATTCAATTCAAGAGCAATATCGTAAAATAATATGAAAATTAGCGTACCTTTAAAATTTCCAATACAGTCTCGCGCGTTGGAGATAAAAATGTTTATTTCTGTACAAGGTTGCCATGGCTCGCTTTGAAATATTTGATTTGTTAATAAAAAATTCGTTAAAGTTTTACAAAATATGAAATCGATAATAAAACAAATTCTAAATTTGGGCTTCCAGATGCCCATATTCGAGTGGAAGCGTTGAATATTCAAAATTTGATGGCTTTAGGTTCGGGAGAAACGTACATACATTCAGGCACATTTTTCATTATTTAATTTCTTTAATTAAATGTAATATCTGGTGGCAAGAATCTGAAAAGTGAAACAACGCTTTTAGTGAATCGACACAAAATGCCGTAACGAAATGAATAGTCCTTCTGGGCAAATTGCTTCTTTGGACTGAAAAGCTGGAATATTTAATTTTGTTTATAAAATCGCATTTCATATTAAATTATTGTAATTTTCAGAGCCTTTTTTGGGAAAGTGAGAAAAAAGTAATTACAATTAATGTACGAAAAAATTGTAAATATACCCATGTAACTATTTATTTGTAGAAATTTTAATAAGTGTAATATAAATACTTTTATAAATGTGTTCTTTGAGATTGATTTTGTATGATTCTGTCTCCATCGTATGGGCCACTAATTTTGTAATTGTAAAATACGCATAATGAATTGTTTTATTTAAAATATAGGAAAAGAAATTTTATATTATAATCTACAGGAAATAAGGTTGTTTTGCTTTCTTAAATATCTTTACATGTAAGATAAGAGCAAATTGTTTGTTAAATTACACTGTCAAGACGAAGATTTCACTTACCGATGTCTTAATTAATATCCATGTAACTTATTAAAATAGCAAGTACACCGTAGAAAAAAACTACATTGAGTGTACGAATAAGTTTCTATGTAGACAAGGTTTACAGGTGGTTTTATGTAACAACTAATATGGCAGTTTAGAATAACAGCATATGTTCTTTCTTTCAATACTAAATAAAAACATATAGTTTTACGTTTGAAAACTTGTATTAAGAATATTTATGATTCAATTGTTAAACTTGGTTTTAGTAGAGCAGGATTTTTAATATATAAATATATCTTACATAATGTTCATAAATATGTTTATTTTAAATATTTTAAGTTTTTTTATTAAATTTTGTTGACCTGTCGACAAAGAACAGCTATATGTAATTCCTTATATTATAGCAAAATATCTTTATTAGTATCATGAGGACTGCTCTAAAATACAGTAACCAAGCATTCCGGAACAGTGCGATGTCCCGAAAAATGTTTCATATCCCGTAAATATTTCCACATATTGTAATTGTGCTGATTTCAAGCTAAGAAATATATTCAATACATCAAATAGTTGGATTTTTCAGATATACGTTTTTAAGGAATTTTTAAGGAATTACGGACCCAAAAAAACACTGGCTTGCGAAAGAATTTCCGATGTCTATTCCAGCCAGGGGCGTAGCTAGAGGGGCGTGGGCCAAGAGAACATCTCTCTCCAGGTGGAACAAAACTGATGTTATGATATTTTAGAATTAAATATTTTCCATTCTAAGCAACCAGGTGGGGGCGCGAAATCTTCAGCAGTCCCTGGGCGCTGTAAACTCTAGGTACAATTCTGATTCCAACTGTCTTTCATACATTCGTATTTGAAAAATGGACAGTAAAATTAAATATCTGAAGAATTTTAAGATCTATTTAAAACCTTGGAATAAGCAAACAGAAAGAAATACATTATAGAGACAGTAGGTATTTTTGGAAAGCAGGAAACGTGAAAAGTAAGCAATGCCTTCTCCAGAACTCGAACCACGGACTTTCGAATGCGCGCCGAGCCTGCTGACCACTACACCACGAAAGCATGCTAAGAAGGCTGGAGAAATACCTATATACGCTCCCCTTTTAAAGGGTGACTGACTTTTTAGTTCGGGCGTCACAGTAGACACATTAGGTTTTTTTTTTTTTTTTTTAGGAGGTTTTTTTTTTTTTTTGAGAACAGGAGAGATAAAAAATGAGCAATGCCCTCGCCAGGACTATAACCACGACCTCTCGAATCGTATACTGGTATCTTACCAGGAATGGTTAACACATCGTGTGTGTTAAGATGAGGAGCCTTTAAAAGTTCATGTGAAATGAACCTTTAAAAGTTCATATGAAATGAGCCTCATTCCCATTTCAGTCAAATATGTCACTCCAACAGTGGTCTTAAAACTTTGTTTCGGGGTTCCACGAGACAAATTCTGGGGTGCCAGGAGTCAAAGTGAAAAACGCGCGACAATAGCTCCGGTTTTTCGATTGTACAATCGACGTGTATGCAGATTTTTCTGACACAACTATAAACATTTTAATGCTATTCGGAACAACGTATTTAAGTAAAAAAAATCTCTCAATGTATGCGGCAGCAAAAATAAAACACAGAAGCAAATGAAATGCAGAGTATGAAATGGAACTGCATATAAGCTAGACTTCGACAGTTGGCGTAAAAAAATGCCAGCACACCCTTGTCAGAGTGCCTGACACCTAAAGCACGAGTTAATGCAGTTAAAATGTACAATACGTTGAAATCTTTTAATAAAAAATCGGGTGTGTAGACCATATGATTTCCTTGTACGGAATGTTAAATTATACGCATTTTGCATTTCTTTTAAACTTATTGGATTGAATTAAATCTATTTCGTCGATAGCGCAAAAACCACAATAGACAATAGAATAAATACACTCTTTAAAATTCACTATATTTCTTTATCACAGCGACACTCTGGCGCTAGGTTCACTTAACAGCGTTACATCTCATTCATTAATAATTCAGAATGCACAAAAATTATGTAGATCATCTGAAGAAGTATCTAATCATTGCCTCATGTTCTATTCAAATATTGTAATAAATCTAAAACTATGTATAAAAGAAATTAAACAAAAACAACAACAACAAAAAAAAATTAACAGACGATTCAATATTCAGATATATTTCTCATACAATTAATTCAGTTCTCACTTCGCGACAAGGCAAAAATACATAAAAACTCAAACTACCTATATCAAAAATTACGAAGTAGATTTTAGAGACTTATTTCCTCGAATAAATTCCAGATTGGGTTAAGCATGATTTAATTCGCAATAATAAAAGAAGGCGTTATCTCGTTGCGAAGCTTAATTTCTGTAGATTGGCAACAAATCCACTTTTCTTCTTAAGTTTCTTCTAAGTAAACAAATATGGCTGCTATATGGTAAAATAATTAGGCTTAGCCGCACTTAAACAACTTCCAAATTGTTGATAATTGTACAAATCTTGCAAGCGAGTTAACTAAAGGCATAAAAACCTTAACCGGAAGATAAGAAGAACATAATTCAATCATTTTTAAAGCAAAAAATGCAGAATTTACCAACATATAAGAATAAAAAACTGAGCTCGCTGAGGCGAGTAAGACACTGGATATATATGTGTGTGTGTGTGTGTGCATATAATTTATATAGTTTTGGTGCGGCGGATTGCAACCAAAATAGGAGATGCACGTCTGCATGTTATAGGAGTCCTACATACAAAATTTCAACGTTCTGAGTCTACTCGTGTATGAGTTATGCGAGATACATACATACATACGGACGGACGTACACGTAAACGTACGTACAGACGCCACAAAAAAATCTCTTTAGAATCCATTTTAAATCAGTTTTATAATTTTTTGGGGAAAAAAGAGTCCTTTATTCTGTCCTTACGTTCAGATATCACGCAAAAACATCGTTAAATTGCATTCGATAGCGGTCAGAATGGTTATTTTCGTTGAAATATGGTACCCGAAATTTTTCGCGATTAGAATACTTCCTTTTTTACTTCGTACAAGGAAGTAAAAAACGGTACTTTTCTTTAATTGTCTTTACATAAAGAGCCCATAAGATATGAATGTTTGAGCTACTTTAAATGTTATTTTACGATATATTTTTAGGAAGATGCTATATGAAAAAACATTCATGGTTCGTGAGCTGACAACGTGTGAAGACCACTGCTGCAGACGATAGTTACAGGAACGAAAAATATTATTAGTTAGTTAACATAACCTACAACGTTAAAAACATCTGTTATTATCTGTGCTAATGGTATGACCGAACAAACGTGTTCTTGGAAAACTGTCAAAATATTATTTAAAAAATTACATACTTTTTAATAGCCTCATTTTGTTACATTTATATGTTCGTTTGTCCTAACGCATCCTCATAATGTAGAAGATAAATAAAACATAACGACAACTGTGTCCTTTTTTTACCTGAGGAAGATAATTTTTGCAAAGTTAAATAATCCACATTACCCTATATAATACACAAATATAACGCGGGGAGAATACAAAAGAATTAACTATTTTTCTCTTCGCAATGTCGTAATCACATTCATGGTCACAAAACAAGATTATGTTTAAAAGGATTTTTATTATTGTTACTTTTTTTCCCCCTCTAAATTTACAGTTTCAAAAATTCGTTTCCAAGCTTGTCCAATTCAGCACATTTCAAATACTGTATAATCGTCACATTCAATCGTCCTTCGTGCTTCGTTCTGCATAGCCTTCAAAAAAGGGCAAAGTACTGTTGACATCATCAATCATTCATCATTAATGAATGCATACAGTTTTCGTCTTTCCATGTTTAAAGCATTTTAATCCTGTCGCATTTAAAATGAAAGTGAATGCAATTAGTTTCACATAAAAACCATACTAAAAGGAATGAAAACTCGTAGACCGAACAGCATAAAAAGCTAATCAAAGTGTAAATATAAAATAAGTAAATATACCCCCAAAGAGACTTTTTTTTAGAATTTTGTGTGTTAACTTTATGTATTAAGCATCGTGTTTTTCGCACTTATTCAACCGCAATATCATAAAATATTTAAAAACAGCGTATCTTTAGAATTTCCGATAGACAGTCTCGCTCGCTGGAGATAAAAATGGTTTTTTTCGTACAGTGTTGCCATTGCTCGCTTTAAAATCGTTGAGTTTCTTGATCGATGATTGAAAATTCGTTAACGTTTTACAAAGTGTGAAATAGATGATAAAACAAATTCCAAATTCTAATTTTGGTTTCCAGATGCCCATATTCGAGTTGAGGACTACGTTATTCAGAATTCGACGTGTCTGGGTACCGTCCTTTTTTCACAATGCGAGAAACAATCGTACATTCATGAAGATTCTTCTTTGTTTAATTTCGTTAAATATTACTGCGTGCGAACCGGTTCGTAATGGATTGATTGCACAAGTCGCTAAAAGATAATTAAAATTTATTCTTATCCCAAGAAATAAAACAAAATGTTGAAATATTTCCTCCGAGATATTCGTGCAATATCGCACTATCTCACGGTAGTTATATTTTGAACTACTAAAACGTTAAATAGAACTCGATTCAAAATGCAGAGAAAGTTAATCCGATCTCATCGCGAATTCGCTACAAGCAGTAAGTAAACAAATACAGATCGCTTAAAACAACTGAGTGGAGATGTTTCTGTCCGGCTTTTATAAGATTTTAATCATGCACGAGAGCGTTCTGGTAAAATCTATTTTCTCGTTTTTACCGGAAAGCAAAAGACTACAATTACGAGATGTCTATTTATTAAACGTAAAATGCTCGTGCTCCTATATTTTAATTTTTCCGGCGTAGCTTTCTCTTCAGATAAGTCTCGTGTTGCATTGCACGGGAATATAAAACAATTTAATAACATTTCTACTAAAAGTCGCAAACTAACTACAAAAACGTAACAATATAATGCAGGGCTCTCATATCTGGTTGCAACAATTTAAAGAGTGAAACGCCGTGTCATAGTGAACGACGCAGAATGCTAAACGAAATTAATTGCTCTTCTGGGCAAATTGCCTCCTTTCTACTAAAAATATCAAACGATCCACGTGAATTAATTTTACAACAGTTTACTAAGATTTCTTTTACACTGAAATGCTTGTGTTTAATTTCTTTACAACCGTAAAAATGTAAGGATGAGCGTAATAATATTAAGTTTACTTATGGCAATTTTTAATTATTACCCACGAGTTAAACGCAACTAAAGGCTACTTACTAAGTCCTCAATTCAGATTTCTCATTGAGAATCTCAATGTAGACATGTCCCACTGTGCGCGAAACTCGAGGAGATATCTAAATAGATACTTATAAAGTTTAGCAGCTAACGTATAAAAATGTAGAGAAATTTTACCTTTTTTATTATTATTTTAGTGCATTATTATTGACTTGCACTGGTTATTAAATGATGACTCTTGGATATACGTTATAAGTTATTTCGGTATTTATGCTTAGTTTTGTGCGTACGTGCCTACGTATGTATCTCGTACAACTCGAAAACACAAACAGGTAGCCGTCGAACATTGAAATATTGTATATGAAACTGCTGTAACATCTAGTTGTGCATCTCCCTCTTCCGTTGCAATCGGCCGCACTAAATGTGTATATATATATATTCCCCTTGTATTACTCGATTCGGTGAGCTCAGTTTTCTTATTCTTAAATGGGCAAATTGTGCTTTAAAAGTGAGTGAATTACGTGGTTCTTATGTTCCAATTAAAGTTTCTATGCCTTTAATTAATCTGCGTGCAATAGTTGTAGAATGATCAGAAATTTAAAAGTTTAAGCGGCGCTAGGCCTAACGAGGACTGCAATTCTTTGCATTTGAAACTCTTAGCAGAATAGCGAATTAAGTCAGTCGGTGCACCAACTTCAGTGTCTTTTTGTATAGTGGGACAAAAAATTTCAGTTTTGCGCACAGAAAATTTCGTCTTCGAGCTCGTTGGCTAAATTCCTTGTTTTGGGCTAGAAACTCTAATCGTAAAAATTATTTCTTTAACTGTTTTTAGCTCTACTTAGTGTTTTAGGTTTCTCTGTATTTCACAATCTTTAATGGAGCTGTTTTGAGTTTTTGTGTATTTTTGCCTTGCCGCGAAATGAGAATTGAATTCATCGAAGAGAAACATATCTGTAATGAAATTCGAGGAAATATGTTTAAGTGCAGCAAAAAATGTGTATGGATTTGATAGGCCATACAAGATGTCATCTGGTGTCCGCAACAGATATTTTTATATAAAGACATTATTAAAGTATGTAGTTTTGATTGGAAGTTTAACATCACAAAATATGATTTGATACTACTTTTTAAGTGTGCAGACACATCAGGTGTTTGGAAGCAGGGGACATGAAAAATGAGCAATGCCCTCACCGGGACTCAAACTACGGACCTCTGGAATACATGCCAAGCGTACCGACCACTACATCACGAAGGCAGGCTAAGAGGGCCGGAAAAATGCCTTTTAAAGGGCGACTGGGAATTAGGGAACCCGATCGCCAAATGGTGGACAATCATCATCCACATTTTTCCAGTTCGGGCGCCACTGTAGATAAATTAGATTTTTTGAAAGCAGGAGAGACGAAAAATGAGCAGTGCTCGCGCCGGGACTCGAACCACGGACCTCTCGAATGCGCGTCGAACGTGCTGACCATTACACTACGAAGGCATGCTAAGAAGGCGGGAGAAATACCCTATAAGCTTTCTGAATTTCTGATCCATTTTCACCGCTTCTTCTTATAGTAGTGCACTTGCTGATCACTTAAATTTTATAATAGCAAAGAATGACACATTAAATAAAGTGAAAGTATATTTATCAAACAATGTTATATGGTGTTCAGTTGTACATTGATTACCAATAAGTATTTGGACATCTGTGATAGAAAAGAAAAACTAACTTTATTCAAAATCAATAGTAGGTAGAGCCTCCACGAGAGGTAATTACAGCGTGGACCCTCCGGGGCATACTTTCCACGAGTCTTTGTATGACAGTTAGTGGTATTTTCTTCCACTCGGCTTGGAGAAGACATAGAAGTTCCTTCACCGATTTTGCACGGGTAGTGCAACCCTGAATTCGGCGACGCAACTCGTCCCAGAGGTTCTCGATAGGGTTCAGGTCTGGACTCCGGCAGGCCAGTCCATTCGATGAACTCCATTGGCACCATACCAAGCCTTGGTTAACGTCAAAACATGACAACTGGCATTGTCGTCCTGAAAGTAACAGGGGTCCAACCCGTAAAACTGCCACAACGTGGGAAGGACATTGTCATCCAAAATAGTGCAGTAGGCATCGGAGTTGACTTACCATGAATGGGGACCAAGGGTCCCAGCCCATAATTCCACCTCCGCCGAACTTGACTGTTGGCACAATGCATTGTGGCAGGAGACTTTCTCCAGGTAGACGCGAGATCCAGACCCTGCCATCCGAACGGTAAAGGGTGACACTCCAAAGAACCCATTTCCACTGATCTATGGTTCAATTTCGATTTGCTTTGCACCACATTAAGCGAGCAGCCCGGTTGAACTTTGTGATCAAAGGCTTATGGGCAGCAGCACGACCATGAAAACCAAGCAGATGTGCTTCCTTACGGATGGTATTCATTGAAACAATACTCCCGTATGCCTGTTGAAACTCCTCGCGGATGAGGGCCATCGGTTGGGTGCGGTTCTTCCGAATTTCTCTGGACAGCACTCGTCGGTCTCTATCTCCCAGTTTCGTTGGCCTGCCGACTCGGGCACATTCCGACAATCACCGCTCACCTTCCACTTCTTTTTAAATACATAGCCCACTGTCGATTTTGGGTACTTCAGATCGCTAGATATGTGCCTTAAGGATCGGCCACATTTGTGATACCCGATAATTATACCTTTCTCGAAATCAGAGATCTCCGAACTGCGAGCCATCTTGCATGCGACTAAAGCCGACGCTGTTTCCTACACGATATATACCGACGGAGTCCGTGACATACCTTAGGACCGCAGATATCGTTATTTGCATAGGTGTCCAAATACTTATTGGTAGTCAGTGTATTTTAGAAGCGTTTTCATCGATTCAATATAGTAGAATCCCATTTAACCGTAAGCAACGGGACCTTGTCAATTCCGGATAAGGTATTTTTTTTTATAATCGATTACATGTTTCCAGAATTTACTTGTTCATGCTTTGCGATGCCACCTTATGTCGGTAATGTGTTTTATTCTGTCGGCCATAATTAAATAAATGATATCGAAAGCCGTACAGATTATTTTAAATTAAAATACATAAACACGATTTTATATACAGTTCAGAAAAAAGAAAATTAAACAGCATTTTGAAATGACCGTATTTATTATAACATTCGCATGAGAAAGTTACGAATTTCTTACTGTGATGCATAAAACTTGAAATCCCTACCTGCTTAAAAGATTGCTACGTGCCGTAGTCTTAAAATTCATTGTGTTGCGATGAAGCTTCATAACATTGCAACAGTGGCCCACCTATTAGGAGCTCCAGAATAAAATGACCACGGCTTACGACCTTAGTAATGGTCAACGCCTGTAATGGATAGTACGTTTCACTGGGGGTGGGGGGTTGCCTTCGTGTTCATCCTTCCCCCTTCTCTTTATACTTCTCCTTTTTTCAGTACATGACTGAATTTACTTGTACGTCGTCATCTTCAAAAAGTGTGAGGAAACAGCAAGTTCGAGAAACAGAATTATGGGTGATTCATTATTTTTGCAGAGTTTGACAGCTACTTGTTGCATGAGCAAACCATACCCCAAACACATTAAAAGACATTTTAAAGCATAAGAGGTCAGTAAGGTGGTATCATAATTTCTTCGACATGCGCAATGTTAACATGGAAAAAATGCAAGCAATTTTAGTAAAACTGAAATAGGGCATTCAATATTCATAAACAAACAAGTGTGTAGAAAGAAAAAAAAATTCTTATGAAATATCGAAGAAGAAATCAAATAGTTATTGGTTTAATATTTCAATGACTACCCACCTATTAATGGTAAGATGAAAAGAGAATTTTTAAAGTCGTTAAAAGTCATTCGCAAATTTTACCTGCTTCTTTTACTATCTAAATCTAGGAAATCTTATCTTTTGTTTATTAAGCGTATTGTTATTAGTTTATATTGATTATCAATTGGTGACAGTTCGTTAACAAGTCATTTCAATGTTGATCTTTAATTTTAAAAGAATCTATCGAGTCTATTCAGTTATGTTTGTTCCTCTGTAAAATGTATTCGCTTTTAGGGAAATCAACCAAGAATAACTAGGGAAGAAAAACAAATAAAATAGTTAAATATAAGATATACGCACAGACTGATAGTACATCAATCGCAATAGTATTCCAGTAATGAGATATTTTTATCAACGCAACTTGTAATGTTTGATTTAGGACATCAAGCAGATAATACCGGTTTCTAATATCACCCCGTCTAGGTATACGAATGTGTTGCCTGAAAAACAGTAGTACGAGAACGTGAAAGTTAAAATGCATATACTTATTTAAGTAAAATTGACGCCGGTACAAAGAGGTTATAAGGTATATCTCCCACATTCTTAGCGTGCCTTCGTGGTGTAATGGTCAGCACACTGAGCCGGTATTTCAGAGGTCCGTGGTTCGATCCCCGGCGAAGGCAATGCATATTTTTCATCTCTCCTGCTTGTAATTAACCTAATGTCTCTACAAGGTCACTGCTGGAGGAGTTGTGACTTCTACATCGCCGTCCGTGAGTGTTATCACTTAGCTCTTATATTATTTGCAAATCTATAGTTTTAGAGTCTCTCAAATATTCTTAAAGTCTAAAAGGTTAGCGTCGCTGACTGCAGTGTCGAACGGCCAGCGTTCGAGTCCCGGAGAAGGCATGGATGTTTGTAAATGGTGACATAACTCATAGACGGAGGACAAAAGGCAGCATGTTAGTGCAAAGACCTGAGCACCAGAGGTAGAGTACTCACTCAGCTCGTTTACTTGTAGGTGTTTAGCCGGGTATAGGGAATGGCCTTCACGCCTTGGGTGACCCCTACCAGGAGAATACTCTGCAGACGTACTACTTCACCCATTCCACCTAGTGACACCCCCTCGCCGCGATGAGGCAACCTACAAAAGTAGAGGGGTTTGTAAATGCATAGTGTCCTTGCGGCATGGAGGCACTTTAAATATGCGGCGAGCCTAAAGTCCTCGCGAGAGGTTGATGGTGGGGAAAGAGGAGTGGGAGATCCTCAAACCCATTCTCCCGGGGTGCTCTGCATCAAAATTGGGAGGGGGTGAACTGAGTTAAATCGCACTGTCAGCTGTAAGGTGCTCAAGGTTGTTGCCAACTGCAGGCGGATCTTGCGCTTCTTGCCACGAGGAATTTCGTCAGATTGGGTTTACTATAGGTCAGGAAAGTGAGCCTTAGTCAACACAACAACAACAACAACAAAGCCTAAATTGTATTATTTTCTATATAAATAAAGGGCACTACACAGTCACTGTAATGTATTACTAGTTCACTTAAAGGACCTGCAGAAGAAATTATTATTATAAAAGGAAATCTGGGTTTTTCAGAATGAAATATACATACATAAATCGAGGATGACAATCAGCCATTTCAGCTTTGAGAATTTCTTACGCCAGGACAGCTTCTTGCTACCGCTGATATTCCTAAAACAACGCAATGTCAACTGTGTGGATTTTACAGTCACAGTCTTATCAGACTTGATCTTGCTGTGTAATTACTCCAGAGAAAGTTTTGCAGAAACTTAAGATTCAAATGTGGCATACTTCCAAATAATACGCCAAATAATAATTCCAAATAATAAATTTATTGATATGGGGTCCTGAACCACGTTTTTTGAACAGATAAGCTGTATTTCACGCAGCATTCAGAAAAAAAAAAACATATCTTATAAAAATTGGCTAAAAGTACATTTACTGAGCTGTAGAGACATTAGAATTTATTCGAAGCAGGAGAAATGAAAAATCAGCAATGCCCTCGCTGGGATTCGAACCACGGACCTCTCCAATACGCGCCGAGCGGGCTGACCACTACACCACGAATATATGCCAAGAAGGTGGGAGAAATACCTTATATACATCCCCTTTTAAAGGGCAACTGGGTGGAGAATCATCATCCACCATCTTTTTAGTTCGGGCGCCACTGCAGAGACATTAGGTACTTTTTGAAAGGAGGAGATGTGAAATATGAGCAATGCCCTCGCCAAGACTCGAACCACAGACTTCTCGAATACGTGCCGAGTGTGAAGGCTTGCCAAGAAGGTGGGAGAAATACCATATGAAGCTGATGATTAGTCTTTATGTCATATGACTACGAACACAAGCCATATACCGTCTCACAGAGCCGTGCCTAGATATCCTTCCGCCTGAGGCGAAGAAGTAAGTTCTCTTCCCAATAGACAGGCAAGTTAAGGGGGCTCAAACACCTTAAAACCCTTAACATCTTCGAATATGTTACTTTTGCAAGAACTGGTATGAGTTATTTCTTTCAAAAGCAATTACTTCCAACTTTTTACAGCTCAGTATATAATATAGTTGCTTTGGGAACTAGTACCCAGAAAGTTCGTGTTGCCACGAATATTTTTCTAATATAATCTGCTTTGTGACAAAATTGTTTATGCGTTTACGTCATGTTTCCACCTTGCGCGCAAAATGGTGGTATTTTAAAAATGGCTAAGGTACATACTTGAAATTGGATGGAATTCTTTATATGGGCACTATCTTCTAACGGAACCAAAAATCTGATGGATATTTTAATATTAAAAATTTTTATACACGAAAGCATTACAGATTTTTTTTAATAAAATACATTTTATAAACTGAACTCCAAATAAAATAACAATTTAACATGAAATTCTTAGGAGTTTTGGTTCACGGTAGTTTGCAAATGTTATAAAAGCTATATATTAAATATGGAATTAAATTATGCAACAGAATGTTTTAAACTGTTCGCGCAAAGTGAAAACATGACGTGAACGCATAAAATATTTGTCACAAAGCAGATTCAATTATTAAAATATTTGTGGCAACAGAAACTTTCCGTTTACCAGTTCCCAAAGCAGCTATATTATGTAGTCAGTTGTAAAAAGTTGGAAGTAATTGCTTCTAAAAGAAATAAGTTATCGCAATTCTTGCAACAATCACATATTCGAAGATCTTACGGGTTTTAAGGTGTACGAGCCCTCTTAACTAAATCTGTACACGTCTATATTCAGTAAAGGTTATAAGGTATGTATCCCGCTTTCTCACCATGCTTTCATAGTGTAGCGGTCAGCACGCTCGGCGCGTATTGGAGAGGTCCGTGGTTCGAGTCCTGGCGAAGGCATTGCTCCTTTTTCATCTCTCCAGCTTTAAAAAAATATCTGATCTCTCTACAAGGTAACTTCACTAAATCAAGCTATATCACTTATAATATTTTAATAACTTTATGTATTCAGTAAATTACTGCATGTAATAATTTAGAATTTTTAAATGAAAAACATTAAAATTTACTGTTTTTATAAATAGCAAATAACATTTATTAAAGTAAATTATAACAATCAGTATAAAAATCATTACATTAACAATCAAGACCTTTTCGTAATTAAATTTTTCCTGCTTCGTAGAGACATTAAGTTATTTTTAAAGCAAGAGATGTCAAAACTGAGCAGTGCCCTCGCCGGGACTCGAACCACTGTCATCTCGATACGCGCCGAGCATGCTGACCACTATACCACGAAGGCATGCGAAGAAGACGAGAGAAATACCGTATACACTCCTCCTTTTAAAGGGCGACTGAGGATTAGGGAAGCCAATTGCCAAATCCGAGTGGTGGAGAATCAACATCCACCACCTTTTTTAGTTCGGGTGCCACTGTAGAGGACTGTAGGTATTTTTCGATGTCAGGAAACTGAAGAAATGACCAATGTCCTCACCGGGATTCGAACCACAGTCCTCTCGATACGTGCCGAGCGTGCTGATCGCTACACCACGAAGGCAGGCTAAGAAGACGGGAGAAATATCTTATTGCTGTTAATGAAATAAAATCGACAGTAATTATTTTCAACACATACTTCATTATTAGCCCAGAAGCACTATGAGTTGCGAAACGGCATTTTGCGTCGATATAAACCGCTGTATCACTTTTCAAATTGTTGCCATCAAATATTATCGCCCTGTATTATATTTAAAGAAACTGAATAATGAAGGATCTACATATGTAGGATATATTTCTCGCATTGTGAAAAAACAACGGTATCTAGCGTAATCAAATTTCGAATAACATAGTCCTCCACCCGAACATGAGCATCTGGAAGCCCGAATTTGTTTTATTGTGTATTTCATATTTTGTAAAACTTTTAACTAAGTTTTTAGTAAAAATCAACAATTCCGAAGCGAGCAGTGGCAACATTGTAGGGAATAAAACATTTTTATCTCCAACACGCGTGACTCTCTGTCGGAAATTCTAAAGATATGCTGTTTTTAAATATTTTTAACCCAGTCTGGCGTTAGCTCAAATGCCCTCCAAACGTGTACATCCGTTTGGGAGTAATATAAAATCTGAAAGCATTTCAGATTTTATTTTTAAATATTTTTTTTAATTAAAATAAACAGAAATCGTTATAATAAGCAGATCATAACATTCTATGGAAAATAACAAAAGTTTATATAATTTTTTAGTTTATGCTGTATACAATGATATTTGAAAACAAATGTGGGGGGGGGGAGGTGGAAAAAGCATCTTTATTTATTTATTTATTTTTATTTAACATTACCTGAAGTTTCTTTCACCCTAACAGTAGAAATAGGTAACGTTAAAAATATTCTCAATTTCCGAATTTCAGATGTGCTTGAACCTGAAGGCATGCCTGAATTATCTTTAAAGGATCTAATTTTGCTTCAGCTACCATAATTATCGAAATAGGGTGGTTTTTTAAAAGTAGATATTTCTGATGAAATATCTGAAGCATTTTCATCATTTGGTTATTTAAATGCTAATCTGTTAATTTTCAAAATACTTAAATCCAGTGGCAATAAATTTTCATCAATTAGAAAAAGAAAAACGGAGGTTATTTCGTTTATTTTTTGATGTCTTGATTTTAGTTTTGAAATTCAGATACTTCTCATTTCTTTCCTTTTTACGATGAAAAATTTATTTTTTTGTCGAAATTCGTTTTTTTATCGATTGATTATGGGCAATCTGATTTATAAAATTTCGTTTTCACATCTTTTCATACTCTGTTATTATATATGTATCTTTAAAGTTGAATTTTCACATTTCAGAAGAAGATATTCTCTCATTTTTTTCGTAAAGAAAGACGTATTCCTTCCATTATTATTTTTTTGTTTTGTTTTGTTTAACTAAGTATGCAAAACATACAAGGTCTAATTAATTGTCTGAACAGAGAGACTCCTTCGTGGAGCATTTTCTAACGAAAACCGGCTCGTGTTTATGTTACATATTGCGGAAACCAATCCAGGCAATGCATCTGTCGAGATTCGATTAGGTAGATCCTCGCATTAAGCGTGGAATTTTTGTGCGCCAAGTGCTGAAGAATATAGCGCCATTTTTATTGCTTTAAGGTATCCGACCTCGTACAAAAGACGATTTTCGGTCAAAATTTCGATTTTTACTTTATTATATTATCTTAAAGAATGCATCTTTAGCTATCAAATACAAGTCTTTTCTTGTTGATAGGTTAATTAGAACTGAAGTTATAAGCAATTTTCTGTAACGGAATAAACCGGAAGTTCCATTATTCTGAACCGGAAGTGAGCATTTAAAGAGACAAATGTTATATGTTTAGAAACCTTATTTATCATCAAGATTTTGTAAATTATAAACCTTATTATTAAGTTTAGATATTTTGTAATACATCTTAAGAATATGGAGATAGTTTTTCCCCTTAATTAATTTCGTATTTAGTTTGGCAGAGCGGATGAATGGATGTGTTGCTGCTTTGTAGATTAATGGTGACAAAGTACTCGACTTGGAAGTTATTTCTCGGTTTTGCACCATTTGCAACAAAATAAACAAAATGGAACGCAATCTTCAGCACGACATACGTAAAGCGTAACATAATTGTTCTGTAAATTATGAAGGAGAAGTTTCGGGTATGGAAGCAGTTGATGCTTATCAACTTTATCAATGATCTTAAATTGCGAAAGCTGAAGTACACGGAATATGATGGGGATGGGGATTCTAAGAGTTTTTAATTGTGAAACATAATATGGTAAAGATTCTGTCGAGAAATTAGAATGCCTTGGACATGTATAGAAAAGGGTTGGTAGTAGACTGCGAAAAGTAAAAAACTCCACTCCTGCATTGAAAGGAAAAGGTAAACTGGCTGATTATTTTATTGATAAAATGCAGAATTAGGGATTGCAATTAGAATTAATGTTGGAAACTTAATTGAGATACGGCAGGTTGTAAAAGCTGCTTGTTCCTTTGAAGCTGTTCGTCTTCGAAGCCAATGCATGGCCAGTGTCCACCTTGATCAACGACTTGGTGCAACTATCAATGTACGATTGCAAAAAAGAACAAAAATCAGCCCTCCCACCAAAAAAAAAAAAAAAACCCTCTAGTATATCAGCATATATTTTAAATTTAATTAAACCTATATATATAGAGAGAGAGTTGCGTAAACAGAAGTTATTAAAAAAGTGCATATATGGCAAAACTCAGAATATCAAGGAACGTTTTAATGGCATTTTATTGCAAATTGTTCCGAAAGAAACATTCATAAACTTGTGAGCATTAATGTTTGGAGTAGTAATTAAGTCGTAAATGTTGCGTTATTTAATGTGATTTTATGATGGCTTTATCGGTTTGCTTGAAGTATATTTAAAGATAGGTATGCATCCTCAATTTTACATTGAGCAGGGAATTCGAAAACTTGATAAAGAGCAAAATCCCGACTCTGGCGGCATACTACAAGTTTCGCAAAAAACCAAAGAAAAAAATTACGCTTTCTTCGAAAGAAAAAGCACAATGTTTCTTAAAAGAACCGAGGTGTCACTTACAAAGCAGGGGGGTTTTAATAGTCAGAAATGTATGTTTCATTAAGAAATTGTTTTAAGAAAACTTTAAACTTGTTTTCTGAAAAATGCAATTTTTTACAAATATTGCCGATGGTAACAGCAATAAATCAAAATTTTATCGACGAAATTAAATGATACTTTCCATATATGTTACATATAATCTGATGCATGCTCTGAAGCGAAAGATTTTAGAAATGTTAATTACAAGTTGACTTGTTACTTTTTATTTTTATATTTGGATGCGATAATAGAAAAATATACAGTAAATACTATACATTTTGACATATCTCAAGAATATATGAATATATTTTAATTACACTCATGTCAAATTACACTCTCCATAAATTAAGGATAATGCAAAATCAGGCAAAGGAAGAGTTAGAAGCAAAACAAATTTGACTTATTTGTAAAGTTTATTTATTAAACAAAAGGTAAAGAGCAAAAAAAGATGCTATATGTTTGATATTATTAAAAAAATTAGCGATTTTTTCTCCCTGGAGCAAATTACAAAAAAAACCTATTTACAAAAAAACCAATATTACATGGTTGGTATGATCGTTAATACATTGTTTGTCCCCCAGACGATGCAATACAGTCCGTACAACGCCTAGGCATGCCGAGTATCAAATTATCTATCTGATCTTCGGGGATATTACACCACTCAAAAAGCGATGCTCTCCGAAGTTCCGGTAGACCTGTAGGAGGAGGTCGACGGGCTGCAACTCGTCGGCCAATCAAGTCCCACACGTGCTCTACTGGATTCGAGTCCGGTGAGAATGCTGGCAAGTCATACGGGTGATATCCTCCGATTGAAGGTATTCGCTTATAATGTTTGCACGGTGAGGACGGGCGTTGTCAGCCATAAACACAAATTGTGCGCCCGTGGCGCCCCGAAACAAACGTACATGTTGTTCCAGAATGACGTCCCGATACATTTGGCATGGTTCCAATTTGAACATGCAGGTCAGTTCTGGAACCCAGAATAATTCCACCCCAAACGAACACTCCTGCACCACCGTAACGGTGTCTTTCAGTGATGTTTTCTTGGTGGTAACTGGTACCTGGAGCTCTCCATATGAAAGTCCGGCCAGAATCAGACTACAAGCTAAACCTGGACTCGTCGGAAAACATCACGCCAGCCCACTGTTGCGGTGTTCACAATGCATGCTCTCTACTCCAGACTAACCGCAGGCGACATTGAGTTGCAGTAAGTGGAACGCATCTGACAGGTCTACGAGCATATAGACCAATCTGCCCTAAGCGTCTGTACACGGTCTGCCTTGAAATTGTCGTACCAGTGGCCGAAGGGAGCGGACGAGACAGGTCTGTGGCTGTGCTCCGCCTGTTTCTTTTGGCAGTAACTGCCAAATGCCCATCCTCATTCGGCGTTGTAGCTGTGCGACCTGTGCCGTAACGTCTACTCACATTACCATATTCTTGAATCGTTGCCGAAGCCTGGAGATGACACTCTGAGCAATTTCGTCTGATATTTCCAGTTGGGTACGCCCACATTCCAGACGGCCGATCATTCTACCACGTAAAAAGTCATCCAAATGCGTCCTTTGTGCCATAACGATTCGGTTATTGCACTGAAATGCTTCTAAAGTGCCTGCGAACAATTTGACTTCTTTGCCTGCATTCCTTATATATCATTCTCTTACACTCTCGTCATTGTGACGTACCATCGGTCTCATCTGGTTACTTCCTGAAATTTGCATATGATTCTTGAAGATGTGTGTAGTGATTTTACAGGTGATATATTTATTTTAGAGTTCGATTTCCGCGTGACTCCGAATTATCCTTAATTTATGGACATGAGTGTATTTTGCTTTACTGCATACAAAACAAGTGTAAAAATAAATACAAATTAAAAAACCTGTGTATTCATGTATACATTGTTCACCATTGTTGTTGTCGTAAAGCCAAAATGTAAGCAAAAATTATCCTTTTTTTCATTATTTTTCAAATTTAAAATTACTTAGCATTACGTTTTAAGCTCTTTTCTCTCATTAATATATTCTTCTTCAAATTAATATGTTTGTAGTTAAAATAGAAACAGTTTTTTAAAAAATGGCACCCGAACGAGGTCGGACGTGATACTTCAAAACAGTGCTTCCCGATACGTATCAAAACTGAAATTTGTTGCTGTCGAGTCCATATTTCATGGGAGATTGGTTGCCAGAGCCTGAAGGAGGTTGGACTTCTAATTCCACTTCAGTTTTGACGGAGAGCACCCTGCGGGGGTTACCTTCGTAACCTCCCACCCCTTTCCCTTACCACAAAACCACACAAGAGGACTTTCGGCTTGCCATATATTTAGAGTGCTCTCATGTTGCAATGACACTATACATTTTCAAACATCCATACCTGGCCCTACGTTACCGCAGTAGGCTCAGATTAGGTTCTAACAGCGCCATTTCTTAGCATAGTTTTTTTAGAATTAACATCGCACCTTCAGTATGGCATTACTATTCTTGAACTGGCACATTTATTAACCAGAAGACAGATTACTTGCTCTACACCAAAAAAAAAAAAAAAAAAAAAAGAATCGATATCTTCCGTTCTACTGGGCTGATTGATGAAACTGAAATTGCGTTTTCCATATCTCGAAAGCGCGACTTCGCTTTAGATGCATAACAGATTTATATATAACTTTGTTTTCATATAGGTATTTTGACACAAAATGGGACTTTTTCTGAAAGAGCATGCCAATTTTTTTTCCATATTTTGATTCTACGACTCAAATTATGCCTAAGTATTGAATTTTGTAAAATCTGGTGCGAGATTTACGGAGAAATTAGAAAATTTAACTTGTGCATTTTTGTTTTCAGTTTGAGCCAAGAAGACTTGACGAGCTTCTTAATATATGGCAACTTATTTTCCTTTCCCTTCCATAGTGGAAGAGAGGAAAAAAGTCACATCTTTCTTATTTCTGATAATTTTAACAAAGTGCGTAAACCACATTTTCGTTGTGGTCGCTTTCAACAAATATGCCAAATTTCAAAACACGCCAATATATAAATTCACGTGTATCTTGGGAAATTTTGAATAAAAAGCTCTAATTTTTTGCAGGTATGCTTAGAAATACATCTATATTAAGACGATTTCAAAAATTTTACAGGTTATAATTCAAAACTTTTATCGAAAAATTTACGAAAATTATTTAAAAATAAATAACAAAAAAATGGGTAAATTTTATTTGGAATGAACCTAAATTTCGAACTGTATAGGAAGGAATCAAATAAGTTTCGTAAAAAAAGAGATATTAATAAATACATGCCAAATTGAATTAACATTGAAGAGCTAAACTTCTGAGAGCTAATTTTTTAAAAAAACTGCTCTTGCGATTTTTACAAAACTTGGCAGTTTGGCATCATTTGAGTCGTAGAATCAAAATATGGAAAAACGTTGGCATGTCATTTCAGAAAAAGTTTGATTTTGTGTCAAAAGACCTAATATTAGAACAATGCTACATATAAATCTAATACATATCCTAAGTCACGCTTTCGAGACATGAAAAACGCAATTTGAATTTCGTCAATCGGCCTAGTAGAACGGGAATGTCTCCCTTTTTTTTTTTTTCGCAGTATACGTTAGAACTATTGTATACGCTAGTTCAGTATGTCAGCAACAGAATATGTAATATGTCAGTTCAATGTGTAATTTTGTGTTTATGCTGAGCCAGGTTTTCATACACAAATTTTGTACCATATCTGAATGCTGTACTGTATCTGTGCATGTTAGTATCTTTTTTTTTATAGTACCTAACCTTTACTAAAGATAGTATGCTTTATGTAAGCTTTAACTATCATGATAAAGTATATGTATAGATGAACATATCAATGTGTGTGAGAATATTTATACTTTATTTGCTTCGGAGTACATATGTATGTACTCGTATATGTATCTGTGTTGATATTTATATGTATATACATATTCATTATACCGTTCTTCATGTGCCTTTTATGCACATGTGTATTTCTTTTTGCTCTGGCGGGGTTGCCCAGGGCTGCGACCTGGCAGCTACTAGTTAACTCCCGCTGGGTTGGTAACCAATCTGCATGGGTGTATCAAGTATAACTTGGTCGGAAGCCAACTCAGCGATTTACCTCCCCTAACCACTATACCATCTGGGCGGCAAACCTGAAATTAATACTAACGGTAATTTATTTTGTAAAGGTATTTTCTTCCTGCTTTCTGCATTCCTTCGTGGTGTAACGGTTAGCACACTCGGCGCGTATTCGAGAGGTCCAGGTTCGAGTTCCGGCAAAGGAATTTTGTACTACTACTACTCACCGCTGAGCAGGCTCCCGACCAAGGTTATTCTCCATACGGGATTTCCACCTACTCATCGGAGTTGATCTACTTCAGACCAAACCCCAGCCCTAATAAATAATAATAATAATAGTAATAATGAAACATGAGGAAACAAGGTTCATGAAGAACGTACAATTTTTCAGCAAAGAGACTTTATTAAGGTGTTGTACTACTAATAGACCAAGTAATACGATACATAAAGTGGAGACAGCGTATGTGCTATGTAATATAAGTGCACATTATTGTAACCAATAAAAACGCACATTATGGTAGACAATAAAAATGCACATTTCAATTCCCGATATAATTCTGGGTTACATAAAATACATGTTGAAGTTAAGAATGAGACGATGCCACTAGTGAAATGACATGACAAGTACTTTTCACATCTCCTGCTTCCAAAAAATAACCTAATGTCTCTACATGCATTTCTAACATTTCATATTTAATTTGCGCCCCCTTTTAGCTGTTCACCTGAGGCAGGTGCCTCACTTGCTTCCCCCTTGTCTCGGCTCTGCCATCTCATTACCTGCAGTAAACAGACAAATATGCATTTAAAATCACGGCATGTTAACCACTTTTACGATTGGTTAAACAATCTCAAAAAAGGCAAGATTTAATGATATTTATTTTTCGTCCATTTTTCCCTGTAACTATTTAACTCTAAGAACTCAGTTTATGATAAAGTAACAAAGCTTTTCGAAACGAGAAAGTTTCGATGATCGGTTGAGAGGAAATAAAATCGTTACTTTTTTTGCATTTGTTTCAAGCAAATTAATTCATTTAGTTGGGTTATTCTCATTTGTCTCGTGAAGTAATGAAATCACTTAAAAAGACCTCACCATTCCAAACGATTTCGGTCGTCTTTTATGAAACTGATCACCTTAGGCGATGCGATCATCGGAATATCTGTTATAATATCTGTTATTATTTATGATCTCAGAAATACTTTTAGAGGTATTTATTAATCAGATGTAAGCTGTAATGCTGCCGTGGTTCGCAGTAACTGGAGTTCGGTTATTAATGTTACAAAGTTGAAAGAAAGTCTGTTTATACGAAGTAGTTCTATTTATCTCAGTTGCAGTTTTATATTTGGATAATTGCTTTGATATTTTAGGTGTTTCATATTGTAGAGACATTAGGTATTTTTTGAAAGCGGGAGAGATGAAAAATCAAGAATGCCCTCGCCGGGACTCGAACCACGGACATCTCGAATACGCGCCGAGCGTGCTGCCCACTACACCACGAGGGCATGCGAAGACGGCGGGAGAAATACCTTATATACTCCTCCTTCTAACGGGCGGCTGGGGATTAGGATACCCAATGGCTAAATCCCGGTGCTGGAGAATTATCATCCACCACCTTTTTTAGTTCAGGTGCCACTGTAGAGACCTTGTGGTTATTACGAAGCAAGAGAGATTCTCATTTCTCCTGCTTCGTAATGCCCTCGCCGGAACTCGAACCACGGACCTCTCGAATACGCGCCGAGCGTGCTGACCACTACGCCAGGAAGGCATGCGAAGAAGGCGGAAGATATACCTTATAATATATGTAAAACTTATTATCTAAATTATTTTCAAATAATTATCCTTCGTGAAATTATTTTCTTTTGAATGTTAACCTTTCCTCCGCGTATTTTCGTTCTAAAATTTCTTCCTTTAAATTCTTCTCACGATTCTATTTTGAAGTCTGTTTTCCAGGTATGAAATGCAGCTGATAATGGTGTTTAATATTATAGCTAGCAGGAGTGAGTGCAATAGCAGACTGGTAGACAGCGAGCTCAGCGAGAGTAATAAACCTTAACAAATCCTTTTGGGCAGTCGTTAAAATCTGAATTCTTTCAGTTTTTTTAATGTCTGATGTTATTATGTAACAATAAAAACCCATAAAGTATAAGGGACTGAAATAAATGAAAGTATAAGAGACTGAAATAAATGAAATTACTTTCAATCCATTTGTTGCCAAATATTGCAGCCCTGTATTATATTTAAGGAAATTAAATAAGGAAGAATGTGTCTAAATGTATGTATGTTTCTCGCATTGTGATAAAACGACGGTACCGAAAGCCATCGAATTTTGAATGCCGTCATCCTGCTGCGAAATTTGAAATTTGGAATTTGTTTCATTAACGATTTCATATTTCGTAAAACTTTAACGAATTTCGATTAACAAACTCGAGGATTTCAAACCGGGCCATGGCAACGTCGTACAGAAAAAAACATTTTGATCTGCAGCGCGTGAGACTGTGTGTAGGAAATTCTAAAGATATGCTCAGTTTAAAATTATTTTGCAATATTGTTTTTTAACTGAATTTTATGGTTTAAATGCGAAGAACATGATAGTCAATAAATAAAAATAACATACAAAATGTTTAAGAAACGCCCCTTTGGACGTAATTTAAAATCTGAAACCTTTCAGATTTTTTTTATATCTTCTTTTATTTATTTTTTTTTTTTAACTAATGAAAATGTTTCTTTTTCCACAGAAACATCTTAATGTCCATATGGTATAACGAACAAAACTCATTTCACTGTATTAACAAAATCCCGGAATATTTACGGAAAGCGGAACTTTTTCCCATGGCATATCCTGAAACTGTATTGGAATCTCGATACTGTATTGAAAAGTAGAACTGTTCTACACAGTCCTGGATGTCCGATCACTTTAAGTTGTAGACTCATTAGAATTGTTTATGCCAGGAGACGTGAAAAATGAGCAATGCCCTCGCCGGGACCCGAACCCGGACCTCTCGAATATGCGTCTAGTGTACTACTGTTACATCACGAAGGCATGCTGGAAGGAGGAAGAAAATACCTTATAAAGGTTGTTTAACTTCTTAATTGCACATGTGTGATTGTATAATATTGTTAGCCCAGAAGGGCTATTAGTCTCGAAACGGAATTTTGCGTCGTTTCACTATGAATGTCCGTTTCATTTCTCAAATTGTTACCACCAAATATTATCGCCATGAGTTACATTTAAAGAAGAATCTGCATGTATGCTTATATATTTCTCTCACTGGGAGAAAACAATGGTGCCTAGAATCATCAAATTTTAAATAACGTAGTCCTCCACCCGAACATGGGCACCTGGAAGCCCGAATTTGGAATTTCAAATTTTTTTCATATTTTGTAAAACTTTAACCTAATTTTTGATTAAAAACTCCACGATTTCAAAGCGATCATTGGCAACACTGTAGAGAATAAAACATTTTAATCTCCAGCCCACGAGACTGTTTATCGGAAATTCTAAAGATATGCTAGTTCGTAAATAGAAAAAAAAAAAAATGCCCGTTTGGGCGTAATATAAAATCTGAGAGCTTTCAGATTTTATTTTTTAATCATTTACTCCCATTAATCTGTGTAACAAATTAATTGCTCTTATTTCGAATTAAATTAATCGCTCTTATTTCGTTAACAAACTTAATTGCTCTTAATTCGAATTAACGAATTCGAATATTCAACGAAGAATGTCAACTTTTTTGAAAACTGCTTTTTATACTTTGCATATATAACTTATTGTGTAACTTCATTAACTTAATAACTTTATTATATAACTTGATCTAATTTTATAAAAGGATTTTGCGTATTGCAAAGCGTATTTGCTTTGCAAAATTCGAAATAGTTTTGAAATTACAAAGTTCTAGATTTGTAAACTTTAACCGCCTGTTTATATTTGTTTCTTAGTTGGCTTGTCCTTACAAAACGATTAAAGTCATGTTGCCACACAATGTAAAACATTTGAAGGTTTTTCATTTTAAAGGTTTTTGTTTTTAACAGAAAATGAACATAATTTTTGAGACGGGAGAAAATATATTAACGGAAATAACCACTAGCAAACAGGTATTGTTAATTGTAAAGTAATTAGAAAGATCGCAGTAAAATTTTACTTCTAGCTTCTCTAAGCAATTTTTCAAATTACTTTTAAGATTAAAAGTAATAGCCACACTCTGTGTATTTAAAGAATTCAAGATGTGATTCTTTCCGCGTGTGAATACGTTCCTTTAGAAAGTACTAAACGAAGACATTTTTTTGTGTCTCTATTTAATTGTAAATACTCTTTGTAATATATCAGTGTTATTTCCTACAGATCAAAAAAGGTATTTTTCAAAGTTTTCATTTAAAAAATTATTCATTTTTATACGCATTATTTTTCTAAATATATAACATTACGGTAAAACAATATTATAAGAGTTATGGCAGATTTAGATAGAATGGTAGATTTAGATAGATGATAGAAATTTCTATCAACTGTTCCTTTTCCTTCAAGAGATTTTTTAATTTAATAGTTAAAAATACTTGTTTCTTTGAGTACCACCGGTTGATAATCGCTGCTTTAGAGTACAAAAGTTTTCATGACATCCAACAGATGTAGGAATCTCAGTTTGAGTTTTCCGTAAAGGTGAACTGAAATTCGGATTCATATCAAACAAGCCAAATACACTCTTGTCCATAAATTAAGGATAATTCGGAGTCACGCGGAAATCGAACTCTAAAATAAATATATCACCTGTAAAATCACTACATACATCTTCGAGAATCACATGCAAATTTCAGGAAATCACCAGATGACACCGATGGTACGTCACAATGACGAGAGTGTAAGAGAGTGAGTGATATATAAGGAATACAGGCAAAGAAGTAAAATTGTTCGCAGTCGCTTCATAAGCATTTCAGTGCAATAACCGAATAGGTATGACACAAAGGAAGCATTTGGATGATTTTTTACGTGGTAGAATGATCGGCCGTCTGGAATGTAGGCGTACCCAACTTGAAGTGTCAGACGAACTTGGATTTGCTCAGAGTGTCATCTCCAGGCTTTGGCAACGATTCCAAGAATATGGTAATGTGAGTAGACGTTACGGCACAGGTCGCCCCAGAGTTACAGCGCCGAATGAGGACCGGAATTTGGCAATTACTGCCAAAAGAAACAGGCGGAGCACAGCCTCAGACCTGTCTCGTCGGCTCTGTTCCGCCACTGGTACGACAATTTCAAGGCAGACCGTGTACAGACGCTTAGGGCAGATTAGTCTATATGCTCGTAGACCAGTCAGATGCGTTCCACTTACTGCAACTCACTGTCGCCTGCGGTTAGCCTGGAGTAGAGAGCATGCGTTGTGGACACCGCAACAGTGGGCTCGTGTGATGTTTTCCGACGGGTCCAGGTTTAGCTTGCAGTCTGATTCTCGCCGGATTTTCATACGGAGAGCTCCAGGTACCCGTTATCACCAAGAAAACATCATTCAGGAGTGCTCGTTTGGGGTGGAATTATTCTGGGTTCCAGAACTGACTTGCATGTTCAAATTGGAACCATGCCAAATGTATCGGGACGTCATTCTGGAATAACATGTACGTTTGTTTCGGGGCGCCATGGGCGCACAATTTGTGTTTATGGATGACAACGCCCGTCCTCACCGTGCAAACATCGTAAGCGAATGCCTTCAATCGGAGGTTATCACCCGTATGGACTGGCCAGCATTCTCACCGGACTCGAATCCGGTAGAGCACGTGTGGAACGTGCTTGGCCGACAAGTTGCAGCCCGTCAACCTCCTCCTACATGTCTACCGGAACTTCGGAGAGCATTGCTTTTTGAGTGGTGTAATATCCCCCAAGATCAGATCGATCATTTGATACTCGGCATGCCTAGGCGTTGTACGGACTGTATTGCATCGTCTGGGGGTCAAACAATGTATTAACGATCATACCAACTATGTAATATTGGTTTTTTGTAAATAGGTTTTTTTTTTTTTTGATTTGCTCCAGGGAGAAGAAATCGCTAATTTTTTTAATAATATCAAACATATATTTTTTTTTTTTTTTTTGCTCTTTACCTTTTGTTTAATAAATAAGCTTTACAAATAAGTCAAATTTGTTTTGCTTCTAACTCTTCCTTTGCCTGATTTTGCATTATCCTTAATTTATGGACATGAGTGTATTTTTGCGCCGTAGTTCGCGTTTAAGAAGCTACGCATAGATTAGAAATTTTAATAGTTTTTAATATTTAGAAGGCAGAAGAATTCTGTAAACTCACTATAAGATACTTTTTGATCGGAAGCGAAATTTAAGAGATTATGATTTCAATATATTTGGAATGAAAAAGTAGATGAAAAAACCGTAGCATAAATTAACTGATAATATAGTTTCACAATTTATTTAGAAAATAAGTCTTAAAATTTATGATGGAAATTTAGTATAAATAAAATATTATTCAATGCATAGTACTGAAGTAAATTTCATAATATACCAAATTCATCTCTGTGGATAAACTGTTAATTTTGTAGATTAATTTCCTGCGTAGTGGCCATTTTATTTTTTACTTAACATATCTCGGAAGTTTTTCTGCCAAATAATTAACAGTTGCTGTTAATAGTATAACTGAATTTAGTCAATTTATTACTTCTGCATTCGTTCATGTATGCTTGCATGTACACAGACAAAAAAAAAACAGTTCTATATCTCTCGTTCTACGGGGTCCGATTGACAAAATTCATCTTGCGCTTTTCATGTCTCGAAAGTGCAACTTAGGATATGTATTAGATTTATATATAGCATTGTTCTAATATGGGTATTTTGATACATAATGAAACTTTTTCTGAGACAGGCCAACGTTTTTTCATATTTCGATTCTACGACTCAAATTGTGCCAAACTGTCAAGATTTGTAAAAATCGCACGAGTAGTTTTTAAAAAATTAGCTCTCAAATTTGTAGCTCCTCAATGTTAATTGAATTTTTTTTAACTTAATTAATTCTAATTTTTTTCAGATTTCGAAATTTAATTTCATATATTATTAGGCATCTGTGTATAAAATTTTACTACAATTAATTACTTTTTAGAATATTGCATATTTTGTATTTGTAACCTTAATTTTGAACATCACTATAAACACAAAATCAGGGCTTTACCTGTTAATTAGTGTGACGAATCTGTAACTGTTGTTTTTATTATGAAGTTCGGCACTGAAGTCAGGTCTCACACTGGGAGTTGTGAGATGTGACTTCTCTTGCTGAAGATTTGGCTTAGCACCTTAGTCGCTATGACTCAACATCATATTAATGCTACATGCAGCGAATTTATTCTGAGCAATTTTGTATTCCAATAGGGGTATTGTTTTCCAAAACAGTGTCTATATAAAAATAATTTGTTGTGACGAGTGTTAGAAAAGTTCATAACTGTCTTATCTCATTAATATTGTTGCGTTTCTTACGGGTTCGTGGATTTGGAGTAATTGACGACAACACTTAAGAATTCAAAACACAATTTATTAGCCAGTATTATTCAGGAAAGCTCCAAAAACATGTTTGTAGTGGTCGAAAAACCACGACAAACAGTCGAAACGAAGCCTCCAGTGAAGACAGCTTCACGGCAGAGCACCAGAGTTCAACTCCCGACTCGGTTCGGTTATTCTCGGAACTCAACGTACTCTCGAGACTCTTCATGCTACGGCTCGCGATGCACTCGATACCGATACTCTCGACGACCAAGTCGACACTAGACTAGACAGCTACTCCGCGTACAGGCAGAATTTATATAGCTTTTTGGATTGCCTTCGAGAACATTCTGGGCCAAACTGGTAAGAATTCGTACTAAAATGCTCTTCATCCATCTAGGGCATATCGCCCATTTTGACGCGAAATAGGCGATTTCGCGCCAAACATGGCAACCTTGCCTTCCTTGCCCCATTTTCTGGCAACTCTAAACTCGCTTTGCGGGGACGCTATCTTAAAGCGGTTGGACATTTTGTAACAATATTCTTATAGAAATAAAGGTGATTTCAGCATCATCATTTTGAAACATAATGGAAAGCATTCTTAGAAGAATAAAATTTGATGTTTTATGGAGCGTAGATTAATTTCGTATCAATATATATTGTAATAAAATTTGTTTATGATAAAGACGAATTTCTGAATGATATTCGTAAACAATCCCACGCTTGATATTTTTATTTATGAAACAGCTTTTTCGTGATTTATAATATTAGGTCGGTCCGTCTTAACGACAAAGTCATGAAAAGAGTGCTTGCTAATGAAGTATGCGAGCAGTCGAGGTTTGGCGAACAGCAGTCATTCTTATCTAGTTGTAGTCTGTTTGGAAGTTCTGAGGTACAGAAATCTGCACAGGAAAGGTATAATACGGTGACTAATCGATGCTTCCAAAACGCGCACACAGTTCTTAACGAGTCCTTTCAATTCTTAACGAGAAGTAGAGTGGAAAGTTCCTTGAGAGAATTATAGCCATCGCTGAAACGTATAATTAATCACATTGAACCAGTGTTCTTGTGACCTTCCAGAGTTAGCACCTGTCATGGGCCTTTCTCATAAACCACGCAGCATTGGGTAAGTGATGTTCATCTTATTAATAACCACTTTCAATCAATATTACTAGATTAGTAAACACTGAAAAGATTCTCTGGTGAGTAAGCAATGAGAAAATGCTCGAAAAGCTACGGATGATGATAAAATCTTAACAACCCTGAAAGTTAAAGACAGATGCTATCCCTTGCATGATGCAGAAATGTATTCCTTCCACTTAGCGCACATGAAAGCTATCAAACTGTGATGAGTTAGTTGTCCTTGCCAAAATAGCATGCGATATGCCCTGTACTGAGCTCACGTTTCCCTCCGACTGTCACATGGGTCTCTTTACTAGCATTTGAAAGGAGGCCGCTTTAAATCGATGATGAGGTCAATAAGTTAGTCACGGATTGGTTTACCCGCCAGGTCTTTTATCGCACTTTGACATTTTTCAGTCGTTCATTAGCTTCGTGTCGGGATGCTTGCCTAGATCAAAACACCTATGGCAATTTTATTGCCATTTTCATTTAAATAAATCAGTATTGGGTGAGTTAGAAAATGATGTTATATTGCATTAAATTTAAATCACGATGAACCTGAAGTGTGTGAAGATTTTGTTTCCTGGCTCGGCAATAAAAAATTATTTACAAATTGGTTGTTGCTTGAAAAGAATGAACTAGTTTCATTCATATTGAAATATTTGTATATATTTGCTTTTCAGGGATACACAGGATTTATAAATTTTGCTTTGGCTGCAGCCCAATAGTCTATGCTATTAAAGTCTGTGCGCATCTGTCTGTGGCATTACTTTCTCCGGAACGGCTGGGAGTCCAGTTGTAGAGACATTAGGTATTTTTTTGGAACAAGAGAGATGAAAAATATGCACTGCCTTCGCCGGGGATCGAACCACGGAACTCTGAAATACCGGCTCAGTGTGCTGACCATTACACCACGAAGGCACGCTAAGAATGTGGGAGATATACCTTATATACACCCCTTTTTAAAGGGCGACTAGGGTTTTAGGGGACCTAGTCGCCAAATCCTGGGTGTGGAGAGTCATCATCCACAACCCTTTTAGTTCGGGTGCCACTGTAGAGACATTAGGTATTTTTTTGGAACAAGAGAGATGAAAAATATGCACTGCCTTCGCCGGGAATCGAACCACGGAACTCTGAAATACCGGCTCAGTGTGCTGACCATTACACCACGAAGGTACGCTAAAAATGTGGGAGATATACCTTATACAGTTTCGAGAGAGGTACTCCCACGATTCCGAAAATTCGTGGGAAGCCATTTCGACCATTCTCATCTTCGTACGACTTGAATCAGCCGAAATGTTAATTAAAAATTCTGAAAACGCTAATTTTCGCCCTCGTTTTTCCGAGTGGCAGCAGTCTTGCTCGCTGGAGATAAAAATATGCTTTGTTTCGAAAAGTGTTACCACTGCTCGCATTCAAATAGTAGAGTCTGGTAATAAAAAAAAAATTCGTAAGGTTTACAAAATATAAAATAAAATTACCATTGTCAAATATTAAACATGTTATTATTACATACGGTCATATTCTGACGTTGAAGAAAGCCCGCAATTGCATGTGACGTCATTGTATATCGAAAATGTTTGGTGAACGTCAGCATTTTAAATAAATACCTGTTGTTGGAAACTCTTTTTTTTGTTTGTTTGTTCGTTTCAGATTAAGATAACTGACACGCTATGTTATTGCCACATTAATTCTTTTACTGATATTGAGAAAAAGTTGTTATATTACATAAAATTTAACTTATGACATCCATACGTATACGTATATGGTTTAGCAACAGAAAATTATTTACGAATTTTGTTGTTGTCTGGAAAGAATGAACTGATTTCATTCACACTGAAATGTTTTCATGCTCTTTCTTTTCAGGTGTACATAGAACTCATAAATTTTGCTTAGGCTGCAGCTAGCAGCTTTGTATACAGTACATTAAATTAATAGTTCATTTTATTTTTAGTTTTTCAGTACATAAAACTTATATATATTGCTTTGGTCGTAGAATGAAATTAGTGATTTACTGCCGTCCACTGGGATAGTGGTTAGTAACTCCTACTGCCAAAGGTCGCGAGCTCAAATCCCGGAGAAGGCATGAATGTTGTAAATGTGTAGTGTGGCTGTGGCATGGGTAAACTCTAAATATATGGCGAGCCGAAAGTTCTATAGTGTGGTTTGGTGGTAAGGGAGAAGGGGGTGGTCTTCCTCAAAACTGAGATGAAAGTGGGCAAATATACTGTCATTATGTGGTACCCAAGCAGGGCCGGCGCCAGAACATGTGCAACAGGTGCAGAATCGGGCGGCAGAATTTGTAAAATTTAGAGAGTTTCTGGGTGGCACGTTCCAGGAATTGAAATGATTGAACCGGGTGGCAAAAAGCCTAGCTTCGGCACTGCGCTCAAAGCTTTTGCCAACGCCAGACACTGTCTACTCCTTGCCATGATAAATTTCATGGGCATTCACAACTGCCTATGCCAGACACGGGCATAAACTCCTTGCCACGATAAATTTCATGGGCATTCACAACAACTGCCAACGCCAGATACGGTCACATACTCCTTGCCACGATAAATTTCAAGGGGATTCACAACTGCCAACGCCAGACACGGTCATGTACTCCCTGCCACGATAAATTTCATGGGCATTCACAACAATTGCCAACGCCAGATACGGTCACATACTCCTTGCCATGATAAATTTCATGGGCATTCACAAGCGTATTCGAGAAGTCCAGCGTCCAAGTCCTGGCGAATGGCATTGCACAATTTTCACGTTTCCTGCTTCAAAGAAACATAATTAATGATTCTACTGCATAAATTTTTGATTAAATTTACATTTTAGTATCGATAACGTGGGAGAAAATTATTTGTTACAGTTTTCTTCTTTTCTAAATGTTATTCTTTACGTTATACTGAAATGTAACATATTCAGCATTTAGAAAAAATGCAAAATGGCGTCATCATTACACAGAAATTATAATATGTTTTCTGTTCAAGACTGCAGTAATTTCTAAACTGTACAAATTAAGTACATGTAGGTAACATGTACTTTGAAACAGCATTTAGAATCGAAAATATAAGCATTTGCCTTTTCCTTTAATTGCATAATATATATTGAAAGTTTTGTAATGTTGTCTTTCAAACGCTGAATTCCAGTTTTTCTCCATCATTACTTTCTGTTGATGTATCACTGTAGTAGATTGTTGTTTACGAAAAATGCAGTTATTTTTATTGTTCGATATGCTTTAAAGCGTGAAGGAAACCAGAAAAGTGAGTATATTGAAATTTCTGGAGACGTTTTTCAGCGCATCCATCACTTTTAGTCGTATTTCGTTTCATTATTCTCTTAATACTCTTGAAGTGTCAAATTCTTAACGATTGCGGATTCACACCTTAGATATACAGATTATTATATGGGACGTATTTTCTTATAGATATTAATTAAATGGCCATTTTGAAATAATTTTCTCGATAGTTGTACAGGCTTTTGAAAAATTTATAAATTCTAAAAATGCGAATTTTCAAATTTTAGATAAAATTTAAAAACCGAAAAAAAAATTAAAGAAAATTAAAAAAAAAAAATTTGAAATTTTTCAGAATTTATTTCCGCCTAAAGGGGATTTTTTTGAACATTTTGTGAGTTACCTTTATTTATAAAATATCATGTTTTTCGCACTTAAGTCATAAAATTCAATTCAACAGCAATATCGCAAAAAAATTTAAAAAGAGCATATCGTTAGAATTTCCGATAGACAGTCTCGCGCGCTCGAGATAATTCCCCCCCCCCGTACAGTGTTGCCATTACTCGCTTTGAAATCGTTGAATTTCTTGATCAAAAACTCATAAATGCTTTACAAAATATGAAATAGATAATAAAACGAATTCCAGATTTGGGCTTCCAGATGCCCATATTCGGGTGGAGACGTACGTTATTCAAAATTGCATGGCTCTAGGTACCGTTGTTGTATCACAGTGTGAGAAGCATACGTACATTGTTGCCATTACTCGCTTTGAAATCGTTGAATTTCTTGATCAAAAACTCATAAATGCTTTACAAAATATGAAATAGATAATAAAACGAATTCCAGATTTGGGCTTCCAGATGCCCATATTCGGGTGGAGACGTACGTTATTCAAAATTGCATGGCTCTAGGTACCGTTGTTGTATCACAGTGTGAGAAGCATACGTACATTTATGCAGATTCTTCATTATTTAATTTCTTTAAATGTAATACAGGGAGATAATATTTGGTGGAAGCAAATTAAAAAGTGAAACAACGCTTTTAGTGAATCGACGCAAAATGCCAAAACGAAATTAATAGTCCTTCGGGGCAAACTACCCCATTGGACTAAAATTTCTAAAAGGTTTCATATTTTACATTACGCCCAAAGGGGCTTTTTTTTAACGTTTTGTGTTGTGTTGCCATTGCTCGCTTTAGAATTCCTTTATTATTAATTATCATGTTCTTTGCGCTTAAACCCAAAAATTCAATTCAACAGCAATATCGCATAATTTTAAAATGAGCATATCTTTAGAATTTCCGATACACAGTCTCGCGCTCTGGACATTAAAAAAAAAAAAAAAAAAAAAAATCCGTACACTGTTGCCATTGCTCGCTTTGAAATCATTGACTTTCTTAATTAAAAATTCGTTAAAGTGCTACAAATATGAAATCGATAATAAAACAAATTCCAAATCTGCGCTTCCAGATGAGCATATTCGGAGGAGGATTTACGTTCTTGAAAATTTGATGGCTGTAAGAACCGTTGTTTTATCACAGTGCGAGAGGCATACATATACTTATGCAGATTCTTCATTATTTAATTTCTTTAAATATAATACAGGGCGATAATATTTGGTGGCAACAGTTTGAAAAGTAATGCGGCGCAAAATGCCAAAACGAAATTACTGAACTAACGCTCCTTTGGATTAAAAAAATTGAACGCTATGATAATTATCTAAAACAATGGTTAATCCTTAAAGTCTTTAATCATGGAATTCTGAAATTGAATGCTTCTATTTTACAAACATTTTTTAAGAAACATTACACAACTTTTTGTAGTCTTCTTCACCACTTCTTTAGAATAATAGTCTTATTTTTTTCTGTTTTTTTTAATAGAAAGTTTCTTAATCTTTACTTTCATATAAATGACTTTTATTACCTGTGTCATATTATCTGCTATATGCTAGTGTTAGAAGATATCCATAGCATACTCTAGGCAACATAATATTACTTCTCCTATTTTGTAGATCCTGCTTTCGCAAGATTTAAGGCTTATCATCAGGATTTACAGCTTGCGAGCAGTTTTAATCGAAAATAAAATTTAAAAAAATAATAAAATTATTATGAAGTTCACTGAGACGCTTCTTACCTACGCACCCCTGAGTAGGCGTGCAATTTACTTGTTGACTGGTCTTCAAAGAACAGCGCAATAACCTTCCGCTGCAACTGACACATATGGGTGTGGCATTCCAAGCATGCATGACGTATATGAGCATGATCGCCATGTCGAATCATAAGCATGTAGACGAAAGTAGAAAAGCTGAGTTCAGTAGTGAGAAACAAATTGCAGTCACGTTCTCATCAAATTTCGGAAACATTTTTAGAGCAGTTCAAGCTAGCATATGACTTAAAAAAACAATGTTTTCGTCTGGCATAGATTGGCGATAAAAAAAAATTAATATACTTTGTACACGAAAAAATTAAAATGTATGTCCATATTTGATAAAACTGTGAATCCTTTTACTACCCCAAAAGGGCTATTAATTACGTTTCGGCATTTCGCGTGGATTCACTTTTCAAACTGTTGCCACAAAATATTACAGCCCTATATTATATTTAAAAAAATTAAATAATGAACAATCTGCACAAATGTGTGCATGTTTCACGCATTTTTATAAAATAACTGTACCTAGATCCATTATATTTTGAATAACGTAATCCTCCACCGAATATGGGCATCTGAAACTCCTAATTTGGAATTTGTTTTATTATCGGTTTTATATTTTGGAACACTTTAACGAATTTTTGATTAACGATCTCAACGACTTCAAAGTGAGCAATGGCAACACTGTACGGGGGGCGGGATATCTCCAGCGCGCATTGGAAATCTAAAGATATGCTCATTTTAAAATTATTTTGCGATGTTTCTGTTGAACAGAATTTTATGGTTTAAGTGCAAGAACATGATATTTAATAAATAAAGGTAACACAAAAAACGTTAAAAAAAACGCCCTTTTGACAGTAATTTAAAATCTGAAACATTGAATTTTTTTTTCTGTACTTTTTCTTTCTTCCTTTCTTTTTTTATTTTCTTAATTGTGTATATTAATTGATGACAGAATGGAAGAAAGGCATTGCACTGTATTCCTCGAAGATGAAATGTAGAATTTTTCACGAAAAGAGTGAATTTTAAATATCTTAAACAAAATTTTCACTCTAAGAGTTTCTTCTTTTGCCGCCCGGACGAGAAAGTGTTTAGTGACTCTGACTGCCGTAACGAAGGGCCCCGGTTCGAACCTCGGAAAAGGTATGGATGAAATTAGTCCGCTCTTCATACGAGGCTACGGTGGCTTACCTAATGGATGCCTCCATAACATAGTGACCACCGCTTTCCGCCATAGTAATGGCCAATACCTATAATTTCGTCACCACGTCTAGATCCGAGCATGTTCTTCGCACTTAAACCATAAAATTCAGTTCAACAGCAATATCGCAAAATTGTTATGGATTTCGTATTTATTTAGAATTGTAATTAAGATTGTTTTATTTTCCCGTGCAACGCAGACGATTTTTGAAGAGAAAGCTACGTCGGAAATGTGAAAATAAAAGAGCGCGTCCATTTAATATTTAATAAATAAATATCTCGTAATTACTGTTGCCATCCACAAAAATCGAGAAAATAACTTTTACCAGAATCTTCTAGTGAATAATTAAAAAGCTTATAAAAGCCGAATTGAAACACCTCAGCTCAGTAGTAGCTGTTTTAAGCGAATTGTTTGTTTACTTAATGCTGTTATTGATTGTAGCGAATTCGCTGTGAGATAGAATTAGTTTCTCTGTTTTGAATTGAGTTCTGTTTAACGTTTGAGATATTGTGATATTGTATGGATATCTCTGAGGAAATATTTCATATTTTGATTTATTTCTTGTGAAAAGAATAAATTTTAGTAACTTTTTAACGACTTGGGCATTCAATCTATTACGAACCCGTACGCACGCAACATTATACTGTTATTTTAAAATGAGTATAGCTTTAGAATTTCCGATACACAGTCTCAAACGCTGGAGATAAAAATGTTTTTTTCTTTCTGTACAACCTTGCCATTGCTCGCTTTGAAATCTTTGAGTTTGTTAACCAAAAATTCGTTAAAGTTTTACAAAATATGAAACAAATAATAAAACAAATTCAAAATTCGGGCTTCCAAATGCCCATATTCGGGTGGAAACGTACGTTATTCAAAATTGGATGGCTGTAGGTACCGTTGTTTTATCACAGTGCGAGAAACATACATACATTTATGCAGATTCTTCATTATTTAATTTCTTTAAATATAATACAGGGAGATAATGTATGGTGGCAACGATTTGAAAAGTGAATCAGACATTTATAGTGAATCAACGCAAAATCCCAAAACGAAAACAATAGTCCTTCAGGAACAAAGCCCGGTTGGACTAAAAAAATTCAAAATTCCAATTCGGGCTTGCAAGTGCACATATTCGAGTGGAGGACTACGCAAAATTGGATGGCCGTAAGTACCTTGGTTTTTCACATTGCGAAAAATATTCGTACATTCATGCAGATTCTTCATCATTTAATTTCTTTAAATTAAAATACAGGGCGGTAACATCTGGTGTTAACAATTTGAAAAGGGATACACCGTTCATAGTGAGAGAGAGATATCAAGAAGAGGGGTGGAGAAATACTTTCTAATACAAGTTTTTAATTGAAAAAATTTCAAATCTTGATTTATTGGCAGGAGAGGAAGAAATTTACGACGGCCAGTACTTCTGAAATTTGGTAATACTAGAAAAAGGAACTTCCAGCACTGAAATAAATTTTTAAAATTTTAACTTTCTGTTGAGCATTAACTGACATTAACTGAAAGAGAAATAATCTAAAATTATCTTTACGGAGACATTTTCAAGTTAATATGATAATGACAAAACACGGATTTAAGTTAAAAGATTTTTTATCTGTGATTTGTATATCAATAGAATAACACTGCGTTATTAAAGGTTTGACACATTAACAGTGGCTTGACAGAATAACTCGACTTTTAGTGATGTAGCACCATGCAAAGTATTCTCCATTCCAGCACCGTTCTCCCACCTTCGTAGGCCCATATCACACACACATTTGTTTCGCACGAACAAATGTTTTGGACAGCTTTTTTGCCTGGTTTACTATTGAAAGAAAGGCGCACAATTTTTCCTTCCTTTCGAAAAAATTTGCAATTGTTTTTTTCAACCAATCAGCTTTCAGCTTGTTTGTTATAAAGAACGAGTTTCCTCTGTGTTAACCCCAAAGTGATCTGTGGTGATTGGTTGTTGTGATAAAGCAGAAAAATTGTTCCAAACAGTTGTTCTTCCGAAACAAAAGGATCTGGGATAGCAGCCTTAGCATACCTTCGTGGTGTAACGGTAGCACACTCGGCGTGTATTCGAGAGGTCCGTGGTTCGAGTCTCAGCGAGAGCATTGCTCATTTTTCATGTCTCCTGCTTCCAAGTAATCTAATGACTCTACAGTGGCACCCGAACTGAAATGGTGGTGGGTGATGACTCTCCACCACCCGGATTTGGCGAATTGGTTCCCTAATCCCCAGTCGCCCTTTAAAAGGGGAAGTATATGAGGTTTTTTTCCAACCTTCTTAGCATGCCTTCGTGGTGTAGTGGTCAGCACATTCGGCGCGTATTCGAGAGGTCCGTGTTTCGAGTCCCGGCGAGGGCATTGTTCATTTTTCATATGTCCTGCTTTAAAAAAAAATCCTAATGTCTCTAGTGGCTCCTGAACTATAAAAAGGTGGTGGATGATGATTCTCCACCACCAGGATTTTGCGATTGGGCCCCAAATCTACAGTCGCCTTTAAAAGGGTGAGTATATATGGTAGTTATCCCGCCTTGGTGGTGTAATGGTCCGCACACTCGGCGCGTATTCGAGAGGTCCGAGGTTAGAGTCCCGGCGAGAGCATTGTTCATTTTTCATCTCTCCAAAAAAGTACTTGATGTCTCTACAAGATATTTAAAATGCAAAATTTCTACTCTTAATATTTCTTCACAAAATTTTTGTCGTATTTCAAAGCATGAGAAGTTGTTACTCGAAAAACTGAAAGAACCAGATGTAGGATGATCAGTGTTGCCAGCCATTTTATGGATTTTTCGTAATGTTTATGAAACTTGTCCTTTACACTGTACGCGAAAGCTTTATTATTTATTTATTTTTTTTTTACTAAATTTGTAAATTTTTTTTGTAAAGGTGCTAAAAATTTATGTCACGTTATACAAAGAAGAGAAATGTTCTTATCAAGTAAAGAACGAAATAGAAATCCATGCATATCAAACTAGATTCGAAATAAGAATACAGAGTTTCTGAAAATAAACATCATTTTAAATTCTGTGAGAATTAAATTTAGTTATAAAATTTACTTGAAAATACCCGATAGTCTGCCTTTCCCGAATTCTCGGTGCCTGTTTTCTGAGCGCGCCACCCTTCAGAAACCGAATCCTTTTTCAGAAGCGTGTGCACTTGTTAACGTCACCCCTGCACCAGTCCATGGTCCGCGTGAGAGTTTAAAAGCGGAGGAATGTGAATGAGTCAGAGGGGCTGACCCGGTAGGGCAGCGACGTGCTTAGAACGAAAACACTCGTGTTTCGTCCTCTCGGCCCAAGGCAAAGGGGTCAGTTACAAATGGATATCAGCGCCGATAGGGTGCCGGTTTGGAGACTCTAAGAAAAATGTTTGCGGTGGACCGCAGAACTCCCGTCGCAGGTGTTTTCCGTTTCCGGAAACGTCATGTTAAAGATGAATATAGCGCCTCCAATTTTGATACACGTAATCCACATTTTTATATCAGCACTTTTTAAAGCAAGGGCAAATCTACACATATATAAAGAAGGAAGTCTGTGTGTTTGTCTTCTAATAGCTCAGTCACTACTGAAGCTATCGTCACCAAACTTCTACAATTCTTTTCTGGGTTCTGGAAAAAGCCGACGTTAAGTATTTATTTATTTATTTATTTATTTTTTTAAGTCCAAAGGGGCTTTGCCCCTGAAGGACGGTTGTTTTCATTTTGCGTTGAATCACTCTGAATCTCCGTTTCACTTTTCAAATTGTTGCCACCAGTATTACCGCCTTGTAGTGTATTTGAAGAAATAAAAAAATGAAGAATCTGCATAAATGTATGTATATTTCTCCAAATGTGACAAACAACGGTACCTAAACCCATCCAATTTTGAATGACGTAATCCTACTGCGAATATGGGCATCTTGAAGTCCAAATTCGAAATTTGGAATTTGTTTTATGATCGATTTTATATTTTGTAAAACTATAACGAATTTTTGATTAACAAACTCCAGGATTTCAAAGCGAACTATGGCAACCTTGTACAGAAAAACAATTTTATCTCCAGCGCGTGAGACTCTGTATCGGAAATGCTAAAGATGTACTCAATTTAAAATTGTTTTGCGATATTGCTCTTGAACTGAATTTTATGGTTTAAGTGCGAAGAACATGATATTTTATAAATAAAGGTAACACGCAAAATGTTAAAACGCCCCTTTGGACGTAATTTAAAATCTGAAACCTTTCAATTTTTTTTTTTTTTCTTCAAAAAAATAGTAACTAAAGTCAGAGATATTAATTAAAAGCTCAGAAAAACGATGATTTTTCCGGCTCATTTTTCCGAGCGGCAACAGTCTCGCAAGCTGGAGTTGAAAATCTGGTTCATTTCGAGAAGCGTTGCCACTGCGCGCTTTCAAATTGTACAGTTTGTTAATAAAATTTTTTTTTTATGTTTTACGATGAATTAAAATTGCCAAACATTAAATACATATACATTGTATTTTATTCCCGATTCCAAACTTCGTACGATTTTCATCAACCGAGATGTTAATTAAAAATTCTGAAAACACTAATTTTTCCGAGTGGCAACACTCTCGCGCCGTTGGAGATAAAAAATGCTGTATTTCGAAATGTGTTGCTATTACTCGCTTTCAAATCGTAGACTTTTTTAATAAAAAATTTGTAAGTTTCACAAAAATCTATACGTATAAAGAAGAATGCCTGTTTGTTTGTTTGTTCGCGTTATTGATTTCTAATCAATTATGGTCAATTTTTTGCCGCATTGAATCGACTGAAATTGAATATAGGTGAACTATTGGATGGAACTTGAGTTTTTACGATCATTTCATTAGAAAGAGGAAAATCATTAAAAACTGCTTACCATTCTTGCTGATATAATGAGAGAGAAGTAGTTTATTATCTATGGAAATTTTTTAAGTGAGTTAGTTCCCTATCGCATCAGACTGAAAAATGTATGACTATGAATCTTATTTTTTGCATCATTGTTATACGAGGTTTTCAGCGGTATCGTTCTCTCTTTTGTTAGGTGCATTGCTCTCAGTCTCGCATCGGGTACTTCCGCTAGTAGTATATAAATTTATTATTATTATCAGATAGTGTGTATATAATAAAAAAAAAAATATTTGCATATGTAACTCAAGAAATTGAATAGTTGTTGAGTTAGTAATTTAATCAATATAGTTGTGATTTTACAGGGTGTGCTTTGATTTTTAACATGCACTATTAAGTACTGAATTATATAAGTGATAGTGATTTTTTTTTTTGAAAAAATGACCTATATATTGAGACTTTGTTTCCGTAGTAGAGTATTCTGTCTTTTTTTTGGGGGGGGGGATCGGAAATTCGGTTGTTGTTATTATTATTGTTTCATTTGGTAAAAATATATTTACGGGTGCTCCTTGGCGAAAATTGGCGATTTTGGGGGGTACATGGACACCGAGTTTGTGCAATTCTTTGACTTTGTGTAGCGGTGATTTTATGTTTACATCGACTTATTTTTCGCTTAAAAAAAATCAGAGAATTGCACAAACTCGGCATTGCTCACTCCCTTGACTTTGTCCATGTACACATCAATCTATTTTCATTAAAAAGTCAAAGAAGCACGAGTCAAAGAATCCAATGAGGACCCTTAAATATGGTCTAACCCAAGAACTGTACGGACCTTGGAAAACCCCCATGAATACCGTGAGGCACGAAGGGATTCCCCAAAGGTTAATGTGTGGTGTGGACTAATGCACGACCGAGTCATTGGGCCTTTCGTTTTTACAGAAAAGACGGTCTCATCAGTCGTGTACTTAGACATGTTGGAAAACTTCGTATTTCCACAACTAGAAGAGCTTCAGCCACATGTCTTTTTAGAACAAGATGGTGCACCACCTCACTGGGGTACCATCGTTCGCAGTTCTGTGAATGACAATTGTACAGGAGGATGGATTGGACGAGGAGGTCCAATTCCTTGGCCACCCAGATCACCTGATATAACGCCGCTGGCCTTTTTCTTTGGGGATTTGTAAAGGACAACGTTTACAGGAGGAGAGTGTCGAACATTGATGACCTAAAAGCCAGAATTACAACCGCTTCTGTGAATAGCTTCTGTGGATGCCGACATCTCTACAATGGCTTCTGTGGATGCCGACATGCTTGCCGGTACCTGGCGTGAAATTGAATATCGACTTGATATTCTCCGTGCGACGAAGGGGGCACACGTGAAAGTTCATTGACAAGGGTCATGAAACTTTTTGAGTCTACCTAATCATTTATGTTATGAATTATAATCTATCGTTATTATTTTATGAGTTATTAAACATCAAAATGGGTCCGGGACTATATAAACACCCTGTATGTTTTACAATTAACTATATAACAATTCATGTGCTACTAGGTGGTCAAACAGAGTAGATATATTAAAACCTTTATAAAATTTTTTTCTTATATTAAGTAACTATTTATTATTATTTAAACCTTTACTTTCCTTTTTCGCAGTCCTCATTAGAAACCAAATGAGTTCTTTATATATTTAAGCTTGTAGAGTCATTCGGATTTTTGAAGCAGGAGACGGAGAAAAATGAGCGATTTCCTCGGCGGGGCTCGAACCTGGATCTCTTGAATACGCGCCGAGTGTGCTAACCGTTACACCGCGAATACATGCAGAATGGAAGGCAAAAACAACTTCTTTAGACTACATGTGTATATAAAGTTTGTAATAAATTTGGCGATTCAAAGCACTTCTTCGAGGACTGACTGTTGCCTGACTATAAGTGTGAGAGGAAAATATAAATTTACAAAGTTTGAAGATTTATTTAGTAACTATAAACTGTTTAGAATATTTGCAAGAGATATTAGGCAAATAATGAGTGAAAATAAGAAGAGTATTGGTATCGAGATGTAACAAAGGAAAAAATAATGTTGAAAACAGATGTGATTGAAGTTTTTTTTTTTTTTTAACTTTTTCGAATGGCAGATTGCAAACAGTTACAGTTTGTAACAGAGTCCATTAATCTATACTAAGGCCAGACATGGTGGTCTCTTTATTGCAGAGACACCTAATAGGTGAGCCACCATTGCCTCGTATGAAGGGACGGACAGTTACAACCCTGCCTTCTCCGAGATTCGAACCCAGGGCCTTCGGTATCGCAGTCAGGCTCCCCTAACCACTATACCGTCTGGGCGGCAGTATGATTGAAGTAAACTTATAAATTTAAGATGAATTTTGATAATATAATAATAATTGAAAGTAAAACTTATAAAGATTTAAAACTCAAGAAGAAAAGCACAGAAAAGGAAACGTACCTCTATATACTAATTTCTCTGAGAGCGTTTGAAATGTATGTATCTGCTTTATATGTTGCAATTTTTTTTAATAACCCATTTTTTTCTTTCGAGTTTCTTATGTTCGTTTTGTGTGATTGTGTGATTCGAACTTATTACCAGATTTTCATTAAGTTTGTTATATTCCGTTATTTAACCATTTTTATTAGTCCAAAGGGGCTTTGTCGCTGAAGGACTATTGTTTTCGTTTTGCGATTTTGCGTTAGAAACATTAAAAGACTGAATCACTTTTCAGACTGCGCCACAAAATATTGCAGTCCTGTATTATATTTAAAGAAATTAAATAATGAAGAACCTGCATAAATGTCTGTATATTTCTCTCATTGTGAAAAAAAGACGGTACCTAGAGCCGTCAAATTTTGAATTACGTAGTCCTGCACTTGAACATGGGCACCTACAAGCCTGAATTTTGAATTCGTATTTGTTTTATTATCTGTTTTATAGTTTTAAAACGAATTTTTGATTAAAAGCGATTTTAAAACAAGTGGTGGCAATACTGTACAGAAAACTTATTTTTCTCCAACGCGTAAAAACTCTATATCGGAAATTCTAAAGATGTGCTGTTTTTGAATATTTTTAGCCCAAAGGTGCGTTAGCCTAAATGCTCTCGAAACGTGAATGTGTGTGTAAATGGGGGGGGGGGATTTGGGCGTAATACAAAACTTGAAAGCTTTCAGACTCCCCACCACCACCACACACGGGCAATGTTCGTATATTCCAGATTCCGTACAATTCAGACTTCCAAATACTACATTATCGCTGTTCGAATCCCACTGCAGTTATTATCCTTTCTACTTTTCTTTTTACTCTTTCAGTAGTTTTGTTTTACCTTGGTGGGTCGTTACAGCCATTTTTCCGTCATTCTGCAGTAAAAAACCTTTTTTTAGACTGAGCGCGGTTAATCTGGAACCCGGTTATTCCGTTGCCGATTTATTGGGAGACTCAGTGTACCTCCGTCATGGTGACCACTCGTTAGAACCTACATTTTTTACTTCTTTGTACGAAGTAAAAAGCACGTATTGTAATCGGGAAAAATTTCGGGTACCATATTTCAACGAAAATATCCATTTTGACCGCTATCGAATGCAATTTAACGATGTTTTTGAGTGCCATCCGTTCGTAAGAACAGAATAGGGGACTCTTTTTGCCCCCCCCCCCCAAAATTAGAAAACTGATTCAAAATGGATTCTGAAGAGATTTTTCGTGGCCTCTGTGCGTACATATGTATGTATGTATCTCGCATAACTCAAAAACGCTTAGCCTCAGAACTTTGAAATTTTGTATATAGGGCTTCTACAGCATGCAGATGTGCACCTCGCATTTTGGTTGCAATCCGCCGCACCAAAACTATGAAAATATGTATTATATTTCTCTCTCTATATATATATATGAGAAATGAAATATGTGAGAGAATTTCTTAAGGATTGTAAGAACCATGATCCCTTACCTATTTTCATTTTTTTTATGAATTTGCAAATATCCACGCTGTTACTCGGCTCAGTGAGGCTCCAGTTTGTTTATTCTTATAAGTTTGTAAATTGTGCATTTTTTGCTATACAAATGATTGAATTATGTTGTTCATTTCTTTCGGTTAAGAGTTTTATGACTTCAGTTAACCTGCGTGCAATCATTGTGGAATTATCAACAATTTAAAAGTTTTTAAGTGCAGCTAAGCCTAATCGTTGGTTATGATAGCGGCCATATTTGTATACATTTGAAACTTAGCAGAATAGTGGATTTGTTGCCAATCTAGAGAAACTAAGCTTCGCAACAACAAAGATAACGCCTTCTTTCATTATCGCAAATTAAATTATGCTCGATTCATTCTGTAATTATCATTTAAGTTATTAGCTGGTTTTTGCGTACAAAATTGTAATTTTAATTGTAAAAATTGTTTTTTTTTTTAAATTCTTTTAACTGTCTTGGTGTTTTATGTTTTTCTATATTTTTCAGTTTTTAGTTAAAACATCTTGAATTTTTATGTATTTTTGCTTTACCGTGAAGTGAGCACTGAATTAATAAGTAGCGCATGTTAGATAAGCGGCGCTGAATCGTCTGTGAAAAAACATTTCTTTTTTATTTAATTTCTTTTATACATCGTTTAGATTTATTATAGTATTTGAATAGAACTTGTGGTAATTCTTCAGATGGTATAATTTTTGCGCGCTCTTGAGTTGTAAAATGAATCAGATGTAACGCTGTTAATGAATCAACGCCGAAGTGTGGTTATGGTAAATATATATAGTGAACTTCAAAGATTCAACTATTGTGATTTATGCCCTATCAACGAAGTAGATTTAATTCAATCCAATAAGTTTAAACGAAATACAAAATGCGTATAATTTAATATTCCGTGCTAGCAAGTCATGTGGTGTATATATCAGATTTTTAAAAAATTTTTGAGCCTTTCCCACTACTAAGGTAAGAAGTGGTGGTAATTTAATTATCGAGGCACCTAAAGACGGCCACCGTTACCTCCTATGAGGAGACAACTTACATACATGCCTTCTCCGGGATTCGTATCCGGCCCTTCGGTATCGCAGTCGGCTCCCCTAACCATTATATCGTCTGCACGGCAAACATGCTGTAATATGGGGAGAATCGTTATAATTATCATCAATTACTAATGTTTTATTACATGCTTATAATACCTAAATTTTCAGTTACTAAAATATGATATCGGAATTTCTTATTCTCTTTTATAGGAAATAAATATAAAAAATTAATTAATAATAAATAAATAAATAAAAAATCTGAAAGCTTTCAAATTTCATATTGCGCCCCCCCCCTTTTTTAATATTTTGTGTGCTATCTTTGTGGGGTTCCACTCTTTTATCTAACAGCTAAATGTGTAGGAACCTCGTGAACAGATAAGCGAATAATCCCTTGAGTTCCGAAACAGAGACGTAAAACTAATTACCCATTATTATTCGAAATAAGAATGTACAGTCGGCTTCTTTCTCAGAGCGTACACCAAAGCCTCCACTTGGGCTTGAACTCAAAGTAATAAAAAATCAAACTTAACTAAAAAGATATAACCGAAGCTATCAAGATTCTAAGTAGTTGGCTCCTAAATGTCGAATAAGCTGGCGAAGCTATCAAAGACCTGAAGTGCGGGCGAACGTAGTAATAGCTTAGAGAGAGACGTAGCCAAAAGGCGAACGCGCGTTAGTCAGAAACTAGTGAAACATAAATACTACTCTTACTCATTTGCATTAAACGTGATTCTAAAAACACATTCTGGAAGGAAATTGTAAGCTGAAAATAGAAGGGACAGGAAAGCAGCTTAAACTAAAGATAAGTGTTAAAAACGTAGGATAAGCCTTACAAGTTTACTTATTAAATATCATGTTCTTCTCTCTTAAACTATAAAATTCAGTTCATTAACAATATCGCAAATCATTCAAAAAGAGCACAGCTTTAGAATTCCCGATACAGAGTCTCGCGCTGGAGACTTTTTTTTTCCCGTACAGGGTTGCCATTGCTCGTTTTGAAATCGTTGACATTCTTAATCAAAAACTCATAAATGCTTTAGGAAATATGAAACAGATAATAAAACAAATTTCAAATTCCAAATTTGAGCTTCCAGATGCCCCTATTAGGGGGGTGAAGACGTACGTTATTCAAAACTGCATGGCTCTAACATACATACATTCATTCAGATTTTTCATTGCTTAATTTCTTTAAATATAATACAGAGCGGTAATATTTGGTGGCAACAATTTTAAAAGTGATTAGCCGTTTTTAGTGAATCGACTCAAAATGCCAAAACGAAATTAATATGAATATAACTTTATATGTATATGTAAAACTTCAGAATTTGCGACTTTAAAATATACTTTCTTCAATTATGCAATTATTATCTTGCTTATTCTACCAAATGCGCTGGGTAAAAATGATCGCATTGAATTAATGCTAAACGGGAACTGTTATGTTTCATTCTTAAATTTTTCACGGCGAGTCTTTGAACTCCTTCCAGCCTTGTAAGAGTTATTGCCATAGCTTAAGAGCTTTAGCTCATCAGCGGGCGGGCGGTAAAGTCGCTAAACATGGGTAGTTTGTTCCGGGATTCTAGCTACACCGCGTGCTTCCAGTTACACCACGAAAGCATGCGGCAAGGAGTAAGAAAATACCAATACTTCATATAATCCTAACGTGACCTGTTATGACCATAAGACAAATTTTTTTGGTTAGGTGGGTCGGGCTGTGCCCACTTCTAGTAGTTCATATAATCCCTCTTTTAAAGGGCGGCTGGAGATCTGACACTACTACTTCGCTCAGTTCCGCCCCCAATATTGATGGAGATCTTTCCGGGGAAGGAAAGGGTCCGAGAGTGTCCCAGCTCTCTTTCGCTACCATCAACCTCTCGAGAGGACTCTCGGTTCGACGCCGCACGGATACTATACATTTAAAAAACATCCGTGCCTTCTTCAAAATTCGAACCCGGGCTGTTCGGTACAGCAGTCAGAGTCACTAATCCCTTTCCAGGTTAGACGTCTCATGAAAATATTCATAATGCATCAGCTAATATGAAATGCTTTCCTCTGCTAGTGTTAATGGCAGAAAAAAGCTGTTCGATCAAAAACTTCCTGTATACATTCACTATGTTTACTTAAATATTTAATGCATTATATAATACCAAGCGTTATTTCTTTTATTATATTGTTACGGATTTTGTATTTATTTAGTTATTTTTAGTAGAATTGTAATTAAAAGGGTTTTATTTTTCCCGTGCAATGCAGCGCGTGATGAATTGTTAGAGCAAGCTAAGCCGGAAAAGTAAAAATAAATCAGCGCGTGTATTTAATATTTAATAAATATATATCTCGTTATTGCTTTTGCTATCCAGAAAAATCGAGAAAATACCAGACTGATCTCGTGCTTAGTTAAAAAGCTCATAAAAGCCGGATTAAAACATCTCAGATCTGTAGTTGTTGTTGTTATGCAAAAGGTACTTGTTAACTTAGTGCTGTGATTGATTGCAGCGAATTCGCTGTGAGATCGGTTTAATGTTATTGATTGGAGCGGATTCGCTGCCAGATCGAATTAGTTTTTCTGTATTTAGAATTTGAATTCTGTTTATATTCTAGTAGTTTTAAATATAACTACTGTGAGATATTGCGAAATTGTACGAATCTCTCTGAGGAAATATTTCAGCATTTTGTTTTATTTCCGGTGAAGAGAATAGGTTTTATTAACCTTTTATCGACTTGTGCATTCAATCCATTACTAACAGGTAAGCACGCAACAATATTTTCGTATTTACTATTTAATGTAAGTAATTAATCTATGTAACAGTATTCATGTAACGAGACATGTACGATAAAATTTAATTTAAAAATACGAATTAAACTTTGTCGGACTTGAATATCCCGTTATATGTACACTTCGCGGGGAAAAAAAAAAAAAAATTGGGGACATTTCTATATTTTCCATTCTACTGATTCTACTCGGCCGATTGACGAAATTCAAATTGCGCTTCTCATATTTCGAAAGCGGGACTTAGGCTATATATCAGATTTATATATATTGTTGCGAAAAATTCGTCGGTTGCGCCTGTATGTAAGCTTTCCGGCATAGCACTAGGGTTGCCATAAAATAGTGTATGGTAGGGTTGCCAGATTGGCGACTTTATCGCTCATTTGGCGACCAAATCGGCGATATCCCATTTTCCAATCGGGAAGCTTCTAGAATAACTTTCTGTCGAGATATTTCTCGAAACGTGTGGAACCTAAAGAAAAGCTATATAAACCCCTTCGTTTCTGAGAGCCGGCAGATTGCGAGATATTGTTGCGTTGTGAGAATAGCTGCTTACTGCGAGTGCTAAGCTACGCGAGAGTTTTGTGAACGGAAAGCGATCGAGATAGTGCTTGGCCGTGAAGCTACCTTTACAGTATAGCTTGACAGTGGATTGGTGATTGTTCCACGGTGTTTATTATAAGTTTAGTGTTGCCGTGAAGCTACCTTTACAGTTACAGCCTGAAGCTGTGTTGCTGATTGTTTCAGCGTATTTATTGTAGATTTTCGACGCTTTTAAAGGTAATTTTGGAACTGTGCTGTAAATAGTGATTCTTGTAAATAAATTGTGCTTTTTATTGTTCTGCATCGTGTTTTCATCGGATACTCTCAAATCCACGAACCCGTATAACGCAACAATATCATTGTCCTAACATAGGCATTTTGACGTAAATCGGACTTTTCTTGAAACGACATACTTTTTTTTTTTCTTTTCATATTTCGATTCTACGACTCAAAATATGCCAATGCCAATTTTTCTAAAAATCGCACAAGTAGATTTAAAAAATTTTAGCTCCTCCAGTGCTAATTGAATTTAATATATATTTATTGATATGTCTTTTTTTTATTAAACTAACTTGATTCCTTCTTTCAAAATTCGAAATTTAGACGTAATCCAAATATAATTCGCACATATTTTATGAATATTTTTTATAAACTTTTTGGAAAAATTTTTATTATAACTACAAAATTTTTTCCATAGTCTTAAAGTAGATGTATTTCTAGGCACACCTGTAAAAAATTAGAATTTTTTTATTCAAAATTTTCTAAGGTGTACTTGAATTTATATATTAGAGTGTTTTGAAATTTGGCATATATGTTATAAGCGATAATAAAGCCAAATGTGTTTTACGCACTTTATTAAAACTATTTGAAAGTATGGGCGATGGACGTTTTTTTCCCTCTCGTGCAAAGAAAAAAGGGCAAAGGAAAATAGGTTGCTAAAAATTTAGAAGTTCGCCAAGTGAATTATTCTTGGCGCAAACTAAAAAAATGCGCCAAGATAAATTTTTAAATTTCTTCGGAAATTTGGTACCAAATTTTACAAAATTTAATATTTAGGCATAATTTGAGTCGTGGAATCGAAATATCGAAAAAAAAATTGACGTGCCATTTCAGAAAAAGTCCGATTTTATGTGAAAATACCTATGTTAGAATGGTGCTATACTTAAGTCTAATATATATCTCAAGTGGCGCTTTCGAGACGTGAAAAACATTAATTTGATTTTCGTCAACCGGTCCAGTAGAACGGGAGATATAGAACTGTTCCATTTTATTTTTTCTGGGGGGGGGCAGTGTATTTTATGCAGTTAACATCGAACCTTATGTGTGCTGAGTAAATATGAAGAGTCTTCGGAAAGCTAATAGACTATGTTCTGCTTTGTTGATGATTCTGTAGTAAATGCATATTCAAAATTATTTTAAAGTAGCCATTTTGTTAATTTGTAATGAAGCACAATTCTCTAAATAAGGAAACAAAATCCTTCTCCAAAAATGTTATTCAACAAAAACTTTTTTATTTTTTATGTTCTCTAACTAAGCAAACAAAATCTTTCTCCAAAAATGTTATTCAAAAAACTTTTTTATGTTCTCTAACTAAGCAAACAAAATCTTTCTCCAAAAATGTTATTCAAAAAACTTTTTTATTTTTTATGTTCTCTAACTAAGCAAACAAAATCCTTCTCCAAAAATGTTATTCAACAAAAACTTTTTTATTTTTCATGGATCGCAAGATATTTTACGCTAATTCAATTTTCTTCAACCACGAACTTCCAAATAAAAATTACATCAATTACTTGAGTGATGTTAGTTAATAAAATTTAAGAATCACATCTTGCACAGTTTAAGAAAATTAATGTAATATTTATAAATTTATTACGTATTATATATGTGTTGCCGTGGTGTCGAAACCAACTGAGAATGGTATGACTAATGTACATTATTGCAGAACTTTTGTGGGCAGGTGCTAAATCTACAGTATACTGTAAATTTCAAAGCTTTCAATTTATACAAGTAATCTCAAACGTTTCACGATTCATTCGCAATACACTGTGATTACGAAATTGCAGTCGCTGATTCTTTTGTAACATCCCTCGTGAAGAGGGTTAAAGTTCCCCACCGGCCGGAAGGAGATGTGGAAGGAAGATGGTTGAACTGTATACAACAGACGCTAGACTAGGTCATCTTAATCGAGTAGGGGGGGGGAGAGATTCTGAAATTTTCTCGTTACTTTTTACGTAAAATTCTGTAGTATACGCAACTACCACTACATTATATGAAAACATAGGGTGTAAGTGTATTTATCTGGAAAACGTAAGAAAGGTATTTTCACGTTTTTATGATCCAGTCATCCACTGTAGACATCCGTCCATTTCATTCTTCGGGTTTTTAAAATTAAGTAGCCAACTTAATTAGACATAACCGATGCGCAACAAGAATTTACAACAGTAGAATAATCGAAATGTTCTAGGGTTTTTACAATGGCTAAAAGTTTAGATCTGGTGACACAGTAAGTAATTTCTTTCCAACTTCTACAGACGTTCAGTAAAATTGGAAATGGCATGCTTCTGACTTGATATTCAAGGCAATTTAACCGTTATTTATTGCAGTGTAACGGTTAAGTCTTCTCCGCTGGAAATGAAGGCAGAAGGCGTGATATATGCAAACGATGCGTGAAACTCTTGTAGAAACGGCATTATAATAAAACTGCTATATTTGTTACTTTATTCTTTTAGACAGTCGAAATGAAAAGTTACGAACTTAATAATGTACTAAATTTTTAGCCAAAAGGCCGTTAACTCAGAAGGGCTATTAATTTCTTTTTGCATTTTGCGTCGAAAACTTTAAATGTCCGTTTCACTTTTCAAATTGTTGCCACCAAATATTATCGCCCGGTGTTATATTTAGAGAAATTAAATAATGAAGAATCTGCACAAATATATGTATGTTTCTCGCATTGAGATAAAACAACGATACCTAGAGACATCGAATTTTGAATAACGTAATCCTCCACCGAATATGGGCATCTGGAAGCTCTAATTTGGGATTTGTTTTATTATTTATTTAAAACTTTGTACAATTTTAACGAATTCTTAATTAAGAAACTCAACGATCTCAAAGCGAGCAATGGCAACACTGTACCAAAAAAAATTTTTTTTTGATTGCCACCGCCCAAGATTGTGCGTCAGAAATTCTACAGATATGCTCATTTTAAAATTATTTTGCGATACAGCTGTTGAATTGAATTCTAAGGTTTAAGTGCGAAGAACATGGTATTTAATAAATAAAAGTTCTAAGGATTTTAAATTTTATTTTAAAACTTTACTATAATAATAAGCGCGAGTAGGATTGTTTATGCAAATGGGGTTGCAAACTGTATAAGTATTTAAGACATGGTTTTTAGCCAAAAGAGAGAGACTTCTCGCCAGTCAGTTCATGTCTGCCTTTAAGGCCAGAACTTAGTTTACGCTGATATTTGAAGACGTAGTGTAGTTTCCTGCATTCCGCTCACTACATACGTAGTGTTAAAAGCCAGTCTTCGCGTTACTACTCTCTGTAAAGCACCTCAGTTTAGTTAAGTTAGTTTATTTCTTATTTTCGATGTTTTAGACAATAAGTGCTAGTCTCTGTATCTCGAGTGCAGAAACGGCTGTACGCTGTGAGAAATAAAAGGTAAATTTAACCCTTCGTATCTTTGTTGTATCTTCTATACACGCACAAATCTAGTTTTCAGTAAGCTCCGTGTTCCTACTCAGGACTCCAGTTGTGTTTCCAAAGGCAATAAGAAGGCACAAGCGGTCCTGACAAGGTAACGCATAAACCGTTTAAAAAACGCCCCTTTGAGCGTAATGTAAAATCTAGGTTTTCAGAATTTTTTTTTTTTTCTGTTTTGTTCTGCTTTTTGTTTGTGTATTCAAAAGTCTACTGAATAAAGACAGAAGTTAGTACTCCTGTGCTTTATTTAAAATTTATTATTAATTAATCTTGTCACCTTGTGTGTCAGAAACAAATAAAACAGTTAATTTTGTGTTTCAACAAAATTGTGGTAGTTGTGACTTAGCTCACTCGTCTGACAGTAACAGCAGAACAAACCCACGAAATTCACGGTGGCAAGGAGTGCAAGATTGCGCTTGTCATTCGCAAGAGCCTTGAGCGTCATACAGGTGACAGTACGAATGCTGCCTGTATGCGGTGAAGTCATAAAATTCGAACCCTTTTTTTCAAAGGGGAAGCTGAAAATGAGGGGATAATCAATCCTGCTGGAAGTCGTGAGAAAATGTAGGGGTCGTTTAAACATCTAACTTCTCTGCATTCAGTTTTATATAGACAACAATACAAATTGAATTTATCGAATGAATGCAATTTCGTACAATGAAAATATATTATTGAAAGATAAACTGTAAGGCAAATAACATCTTTCTTTTTTTTAAGTCATATGAGTAGACAGATATTTGTTACGTCAATGAATCTGTAGTAAATATTGAGTTTTGCATTTCGGATGCTATACTACATGTATGCGAAGTATCTGAGATAATAGTCTTAACCCAAATGGCTTTCAACCTTTTCAACCTTAATACGATTTTTTCAATTACATTGTTGCTGCTGCTATTTGGTTAATTTTCTAATGCCATATAAACATTATATTCTTTTTAATTTGAGACTTATAATAAAATAACGCAAACTAGGCTGCAGAAAATTCTTCAGAATGATGTTAATAATGAAAAATACATTATTCTGGTTTTATATGTAGTAGCTAATACGGAATCCTTAAATTATATATATATATCTATGTATAGGTATATAAAATGGAACAAAATATAGAACAAGGATATAATATCAAAGAAAAATATCTTTAATACACAATTTTCATCAACATAAGCATATTTATGTAATATCAATATAAATGCTTAGTTAGGTTTCGTGCATATATAATTTATTTTTATATTTTGTACTTTTTGTATTATTTTCAGTATTGTATACGTATTTGAAGTTTAATTTTACTTGTTCTCCTTTTGGGTCACGACTTAAAGTGAGAAAGAATTGGTAGAACCTTCATAGGGGTCAAATTATATGCAATCAATTAAGATCCGACTTTTCCTTTCTTTTAATAATTATATACATAATATACTATTTTATAAGTATACGTAAAATGTAGCAGTTTTTAAGCTACTTATATATATATTGTTTGATTATAGCAAAGCACTCGACGGCTATTTGCCGAAGGGTAAGGATGCCTCGGTGGAGGACTTCCCCAGCAAAACTGACTCGTACACACGTTTCACATAGAAAAAACCACGGAAACGCCAATACAGTCATCCCGTTCACCGGAATTCGAACCCCGGATCGACGTGCCAGTGTTTAAAGACTTTACCGCTCACCGCTAGTGAGCCACACATATGCATTAAATTATATTTACATGTCGTTTATAAAATGTAATTGAGTGCAATTTCATCACAAAGAGTTATAAAATATTCTAAGGAATTACTTCGCTTCGAAGACTTTTTGTAAGCTTCATCATATTTCTTAAAGAGAATCTCAATGCTAATTCCATTTCCAAGCCGTTTATAAACGACTTTTCGCAGTGAACAAGCGAAAGAAAAAAAAAAGGAGACAGTTCTATATCTCCCGCTCTACTGGGCCGATTGACGAAATTCCAATTGCGTTTTTCATGCCTCGAAAGCGCGACTTAGAATATGTATTAGATTCATATATAGCATTGTTCAAATATAGATATTCTGACACGAAATCGGACTTTTTCTGAAATGACATGCCAATTTTTTTTCCATGTTTCGATTCTACCACTCGCCAAACTGCCAAGTTTTGTAAAAATCGCACGAGCAGTTTTTCAAAAATTAGCTCTCAATATTTTAGCTCCTCAGTGTTAATTGAATTTGACATATATTTATTAATATCTCTTTTTTTATGAAACTTATTGGATTCCTTCTTACACATTTCGAAATTTAGGTTCATTCCAAACAAAATTCGCCCATTTCTTATGATTTATTTTTAAATAATTTTTTATAAATTTTTCGAAATAAAATTTTGAATTATGACCTATAAAATTTTTACAATCATCTTAAAGTAGATTTATTTCTAAGCATACCTGCAAAAAATTAGAGCTTTTTATTCAAAATTTTCGAAGATATACATGAATTTATATATTGGCGCGTTTTGAAATGTGGCATATTTGTTGAAAGCGATAGTAACGAAAATGTGGTTTACGCACTTTGTTAAAATTATCTGAAAATAGAACGATGTGACTTTTTTTTCCTCTCTTTCACAGTGAAAAAAGGCAGGAACGATGTGGCTTTTTTTCCTGTGCTGCACAATGGAAAGGAAGGAAAGTAGGTTGCCACATATTAAGAAGTTCGCCAAGTCAATTATTCTTGGCTCAAACTGAAAAAAATTCGCCAAATTAAATTTATGAATTTCTCTAAGTTTCGCACCAAAGTTTACAAAATTTAATATTTAGGCATTATTTGAGTCGTAGAATCGAAATATATATATAAAAAAAAAATGGGTATGTTATTTCAGAAAAAGTCCGATTTTGTGTCAGAATACCTATGTTAGAATGATGCTATATATAAATCTAATATATATCCTTAGTCGCGCTTTTGAGACATGAAAAACGCAATTTGAATTTCGTCAATCGGCCCAGTAAAACGGGAGAAATAGAACTGTCTCCTTTTTTTTTTTTTTCGCAGTATACCCTAATTTTTTTGCTTTGAATTATATTAGGGAATTATTTCACCTGATTAAAGCTGAAAGTGCAGTTTTTTAATGAAGAATTTAAGTATAAGAAGAGAACTAAGTTCTTTTCTAAATATTCTCGAAGCATTTAATTTTTTTAAAAAAATGCCACATTAATAGGGTCACTGAATTAGAATGAGCTATGAAAATTTTATCAAAGAATTCGTACTTTATCTTATGAAAACAAAGTATCAGAAGCTAATTAAATGCTCCACTTCTTAGGAAAATAGAAAATACAAATATTTCTGAATAAAAAGAAAATATCTTAAAAAAATAAAATTTAAATTTAAATTTACAAAAATATAAGAATTACAAAATATTGCAGAAATTACATAAAACAGCGAATGCGTTCCATAGACTTGCGAATTTATGCTTGCTATGCAATTCTTGTCGCTAATTATTAGTATTTTTAACAATTTGTTCTTTAACTTTTTTTTTGTTGGTTTTGCTTATTTGTTTCTTTGTTTCGTTGCATAGAATTTATGATAATAAACTATTCTTTCACATGCTAATTAAATTACTAGAAATTGCATTTTGAATTGCTGTGCTTTATGATTGTTTATAAAGTTTTCCAGTTATATATCATTAACTTTTGTCTTTGCAGTTTCAATGCTCTATTCCGTTCGTGGTTCCCCAGATACTGTCGAAGATATTTCGAGGTCGAATTCTTCGGATTTTCAGAATTCCAATGATTCGTTTTTTGAATCAGTAGCACAAACTGTTGGAACAGAACAAAATAATTACACGCAGAGTTCAAGTGTAGTTACAGAAACTGTTTCAATTATTATTCCTGATGAAGCAGAATGTACAAACTGGGATGAGTGCTCCAGTAGTACGCTAAGTACAAATCTGCCTTTTGCAACATCATCAACAGTTAAACAAAACCTTTTCACTGCCATTACATGGGCTTCTAAACATCACAACAATGTTTCGGATGGAAAGAAGCTCACTGAGACCGATGACTATAATAACACTAGTCTTATTGATTTTAATTCAAACGCATTAATGAACTTTTCCAACTCTAACTCATCATTATCGCACAACTCATCCAGCATTGATTATGAAATTCTTTTGTCTCGCGATAATGAACTAGATTCTGAAATAAGAAATGTTGGCAACAGTTTGAAGACTGCTGACGGCTTTGCTTCCCCTGATGTAAACAGTTCATATATGTTTTTTGAAACAACTCCTTCCACTAGAAATATTTCAGATTCTTTAATTTTTCGAACTTCATTTGGAGACAATTTAACAACTGTTCAGTCTCTTAATACTTCAGAAAAAAATAAATCCACTATTCCATACGAATCAGATGTAGATGAGGTTGAATATTATGAAACTGCTAGTGAAATGGGGCATAATGTTTCATCCACTGAAGTACCGTGGAGTACGGATGCCTCATTGTTTCTAAACGAAATTCAAAATACCACCACGGATTATATAACTCCCAAACCAGAGCTCGGATATGTTGGATTCACTACAACCCGAGATTTACTGTTCGCTGACGTTGAAGACAATGAAATAAAAGCCACAAATTTTCTCTCTGCATTGCATAGTGTATCAATAAATGCAACTGAAATTTCAACAACTGAACTTTCTCATACTACACCTGATACATCTTCTTCTGGATCTGTCGTAACTGCAGAAATGGATGCAAAAATACCTAGAATAACCTCTACAACAACAGCCACTCCAGCAATTACTGAAACTAGATGTAGCTCTCAGTACTCACATACAAGTCCCTTAACTGAAGATCGGAATGTGACAACATTAAAACAGGGAGTTTATGATGGTGTTCAAGATACTTTTACAAACATTGATATTGTGTCGGAAACCTACACTGGAACATTCTCTACGACTGAAGAGCATGTGGATACAAGAACTAACAAAGCAAGCATACATTTAGAGTCCAGGTCACATGATGTATTTCATAACGATCTCATTAACTTTGAAAATGCTAATATCTCCGATAATAATGTGTTAGCAAATGTGTCCTCTGATGATTGGATAGATCACTCAGCGTCCTTCGTCAATATAAGCGCTGCAGTTTTATATAACAGTCATGACCAACTTTCCTATCAGAATTTGAAATCTAACGGAACACCTCTAAAATCAAATAATCCAGCGCTCGCGGATTCTCAGGAGAAGTCAATAAATGCTATATTACAAGAAAATTTTACGTCGCCAGTAAATGACAGCTTTCCTACCATTTCTGATGTAAACACAGAACTCCCAGTTAATGCCTCAACTACACTTCCTTTTTTAATTACATTTACAAATGTGCCACTTTTTGCCTCTGAAAGTGTACCAGATAGTACAGTTGAGCAGAATTCGTTGTCGTCTTCAACTTCAGACATAAGCTCAACGGAATTCAATGCGCAGAAAACTGTAGGTTCAATATATTCCTCAACAATCTATGATTCCATTTCAGATCATACGGTTGATACATCTCTCACGACTGAAAACGGAAGTGTTTCTACTTCTACAAATGTTGAGCGGCAATCAGATTCGTATACTGAAACGTACAGAGAAACGTTGCAGACGACAGAAAGTTCTATAAATGTCTCAACAATGACTGATTTTAATTCAAGTCAGAGGCGTGAACGGTATGAAACAACCGATGAAGACAATATTATTTTTACAGCAACAGATGATTCCGAGCACCGTTTTTCAACATCTTCAAATACTATGAGACTTGAAGAGACAACAAAATTAACAGGAAATTCTACCAATTTTACAACAGTCATTATCTCTGCTCCAGATCATAAGGATATAGCATATGAAGAAACTGAAGAAAATACATCTACAAAAACAAAGATATTTATGCTTAACACTTCTTCTACTACTACTAGTACTGAAATCTACAAAGAAAGCGAAAACCTGAATGTTTTAAATGCTACAACTTCGCCTAATGAAACAACTCCTTCCTCTACTGTTAAACCGATGCAAACATATGACGATATCACATACTCTACTACTGCTGAAACTCACAGAGAAGGCAAACATATTGATTTTAATTCTACTAGAACAAAAAACGATGCAGTGAGCTCTACGGTTACCATAATGCCCTCCATAATATCAACTGAACTTCTGACAACAAAGGGGATAGTTGAGGTATGTAGCAAATAATTTAAGAATTTATTTCTAGGCTGTAATTAATTCTTAGAAAAATTTAGCTTTTTCTTAAATTCTTCATGAAGTTAAATCAATTAATTCTTTATTTCATTTATTATAAAGTAAGAATCACAGATGCCGTTCACACGTTTTTGAACGATTTTTATTAAAATATGTAGATACATAAAGAAACCTAAAACATTTAAAAAACATTATTTGGCAATCATTTGAACTGAGACGGGGAAATACCTGCTTGAAAAATGGACTTTAAGGAAATACATCTGCCTTTTCCTTAACGTCACTTTTAAGTCAGTGCCTAGTAAGAAAATTTCCTTTGTTGTTAACAGTTCTTAATTATAACTGTTTCATTCATTTTTAATAAGAATAATAGATGTCCTTTAGACATTTTAAGAAAGGTTTTGGTGAAAATGTGTATATTAATTTAAAAAATTAAAAAAGGGGGGCCTATTTGGCAGTCGGTTATTTTAGAAAACAATTCGCATTTTTAAAAAATATTCATATTAGGTAAAAAGTTTACAATTGGGTGCCCCTTGCTCGCCCCCCCCCGATTCTTTTGTGACACCGAGGCCGGCGCCAGAAAGGCACAATTTCAAGATGGCCGCTACACAAAACCAAAATAACTAGTCAAAGAATTGCGCAAACTTGGTGTCCATGTACACATCGATCTATTTTCACGTAAAAAAAATTAGAGAATTGCAAAAACTAGGCATTGCGCACTGCCTTAACTTTGTCCATGTACACAACGATCTATTTTCCCTTAAAAAAATCAGGAAGCTAAAACAAAACTATCATGGTAACCAGAAACGGGGTTTCATCGCCAAAACTGAGCAAATTTGTCGCTAATCGAAGGGGCACCCAATTCTATACTAGAGCCTCATATTCTTTAAAAAAACGTTTATAAATATATTTTCAATATTCTTTAAAAAGAGCGCGTATAAACAAGTTTTGTATCGAAGACTCGTTTTTCGTGTAAAAGAGATATATGTCGTTTTACGTCATCAGATTCGTACACTGAATTTTATTCGGATATTTGTATTTTATTCGTATACTGTATTTTTGGTCTGAAAATAAAAAAAATTTCGCTAAAATCAGAAAATGAATATTTCTAAATGCAGTGTTAAATAATGCTATTCATCGTAAAGTTGAAAACAACTAAACATTTCTTCTGCGTGCAAAAAGGCAGCAGTGGAATGCCCGGAGGGAGGGTGTGTAGTTTTACAGCTGTTTTAAAAGCAATGTTAAACCTCCCCTTCCAAAAAATTTCTCTTTAAAAAATTCGAAAATTTTTTAAGTATCTATGTCGATATAAGCAGTAAAAAAATAACAAAGATTTCAGTCTTAAAAAAAAACTTAAACAGTGTATCACATTCATCCTTCTTTGTCTGAACATGTGAAACAATTGCAGAAAACCCACTAGTATCCGAGTAGATAAAAGCACTGAACTCTGGTATTTTGACTCAGTTCCAAATTCTGATGAACCGGCTGTCTGCACGTGTATTTTCGCATTCCCCCTCCCATGTGTTAAAAAAATACGAGTCAATTTCTCTTAAGTAAACTTGCATTGTATATTCCATCCTGAGGTGTATTTCTTCATTAATAACGGTTCTTGAGATAAGAACTGAATTCTTGGAAAATAAACAAATCTATTTTGACAATGTTAATAATTTTTATAAAAAAATACAAGCTATTTCACTTAAATTTATACCAAAGTCTTCTGAACATTCTAATATTGCCATTCCGGCAAAGCACAACTTTTTTCTTTTACTCGTGAACGTGCTTTCTTTAATTTTTTAACATTCTGGAAAAATCGTTTGTAATTAAAATTCACAAAACTGTACAATTCCCTATTGGAGACGTGGAATAAGTCGCTTTCACACTGAACTGAGAATTGCATAGTTATTCCGAATTTTTATTGTGACTGGAGTCGTCTCATAATATCGTCCGTCACTTTCAAGAACGATGTTGCTAATTTGAAACATGTTAAACACACAAAAGAGGAGGCAATAAAAAAATAAGGTAAGTGTTCAAAATAATGTAAACATCCTCATGACAATACAAAGAAATTATACACATTACCCCATACAGTATATTACACTCATGTCCATAAATTAAGGATAATGCAAAATCAAGCAAACGAAGAGTTAGAAGCAAAACAAATTTGACTTATTTGTAAAGCTTATTTATTAAGCAAAAGGTAAAGAGCAAAAAAAGCTGCTATATGTTTCATATTATTAAAAAAATTAGCGAATTTTTCTCCCTGGAGCAAATTACAAAAAAAAAACCTATTTACAAAAAACAACAATATTACATGGCTGGTATGACTGTTAATACATTGTATGTCTCCCAGACGATGCAATACAGACCGTACAACGCCTAAGCATGCTGAGTATCAAATTATTGATCTGATCTCAGGGGATATTACACCACTCAAAAAGCAATGCTCTCCGAAGTTCCGCTAGACGTGTAGGAGTAGGTTGACGGGCTGCAACTCGTCGGCCGAGCATATCCCACATGCTCTACTGAATTCAAGTCCGGTGAGAATGCTGGCCAGTCCATACGGGTGATATCCTCGGATTGAAGACATTCGCTTACGATGTTTGCACGATAAGGACGGGCATTGTCATCCATAAACACAAATTGTGCGCATACGGTGCCCCGAAACAAACGTACATGTTGTTCCAGAATGACGTCCCGATAGATTTGGCTTATCATGGTTCCAACTTGAACATGCAGGTCAGTTCTGGAACCCAGAATAATTCCACCCCAAACGAGCACTCCTGTACCACCGTAACGGTGTCGTTCAATGATGTTTTCTTGGTGGTAACGGGTACCTGGAGCTTTCCATATGAAAGTCCGGCGAGAATCAGACTACAAGCTAAACCTGGACTCGTCGGAAAACATCACGCAAGCCCACTGTTGCGGTGTCCACAATGCATGCTCTCTACTCCAGGCTAACCGCAGGTGACAGTGAGTTGCAGTAAGTGGAACGCATCTGACAGGCCTACGAGCATATAGACCAATCTGCCGTAAGCGTATGTACACGGTCTGCCTTGAAATTATCGTACGAGTGGCTGAAGAGAGCCGACGAGACAGGTCTGAGGCTGTGCTTCGCCTGTTTCTTTTGGCAGTAATTGCCAAATACCGGTCCTCATTCGGCGTTGTAACTGTGGGGCGACCTGTGCCATAACGTCTATTCACATTACCATCATCTTGGAATCGTTGCCGAAGCCTGGAGATGACACTGTGAGCAATTCCAAGTTCGTCTGATACTTCCAGTTGGGTACGGCCACATTCCAGACGGCTGATCATTCTACCACGTAAAAAATCATCCAAATGCGTCCTTTGTGTCATAACGATTCGGTTATTGCACTGAAATGCTTATAAAGCGCCTGCGAACAATTTTACTTCTTTGCCTGTATTCCTTATATATCACTCTCTTACACTGTGGTCATTGTGACGTACCATCGGTGTCATCCGGTTACCTAATGAAATTTGCATATGATTCTTGAAGATGTGTGTAGTGATTTTACAGGTGATATATTTATTTTAGAGTTCGATTTCCGTGTGACTCCGAATTATCCTTAATTTATGGACATGCGTGTATAAGGGAATGTAAAAGTTCTAAGAAAACTAGCCTGAACTATGAGAAAACCACAAAATGATTATGAAAACAAGATAATTTCACGCCTTCACAAAAACAAAATTATTAATACTATAAAGAATGCTTAGGGGCGATCATGTTGGATCCTCGATAGCTAATCTGTATAACGGCCAGCATTCTATAATTTACTTCTTTATGATTCGAAAAGATCATGTGATATCTTAGTAGTAATGTCCATGGTGATAGTTTAGCAATATACGGAGCTCATTTTGCAAGCATTTATGGCGGTTGCAGAGGCATTCGTATAAAGCTTTAATGAGAACTCCATGATCTGAGTATAAAAAATCAACATTTTTAGTTATCTAAATTTGAGTTTCAGATATGCATTCTATGCTTTAAATCTCAAGGAATGCTATTAAAGATTTTTAATCCAAAGAGCGTTAGCCCAGAAGGGTTATTAATTTCGTTTTGGCAATTTGCGTCGATTCACTGTAAATGTCCGTATCATTTTTTGGTACCTAGAGCCATCCAATTTTGAATGACGTAATCCTCCACCGAATATGGACATCTGGAAGCCCTAGTTTGGAATTTGTGTTATTATCTATTTTATAATTTGTCAGACATTAAAGAATTTTTGATTAACAAACTCAACGATTTTAAAGCGAGCAATGGCAACATTGCACGGGGGGGGGGCTTTTTTTATCTCCAACGCTGCTACAGCGTTAAAGTTACAAATATGTAACCTTAATTATTAGTTTACACTTAAAACTTAAAAAGCCTCGCTTTACTTAAATTTAGCCATCAAAAACACAACAATAATTAAAAGCAGGCAACAGCATTCATGAATAGTACTTCACCGCGTGCAGTGCAGCATTAAGTGTGAAAATTCAGACACCTTTCGTGACGTCAAATCACGTGATTCTGCAGTTCACCAGGGCGTCTAAATTTCCGAAAATCACGACATAGGCAACACTCAGCATAAAGTGCCGATAACCCTGCTGCGGCTGTACAAAGTATAAGTCTTAAAGGCGGCACATTTCATAAGGGGACTTACATCTTAAAGTTATAGACACAAAAAAGAAGAAAAATATGCATCCATGACGTGTTACAATATTAGAAGATAAAAGATCCAATATTAAAGAAGAACAGTATGTATTACGCAGAGTGTACATATATAATGACACTACTAAAGTTATTAAAATTATTAAGCGATTTGCCGTGCCAGTGGCTATACAAACTGACATGCTGAAGTTAAGCATATCTGCAGGCATGACAGTATTAGTAGGTACACGAGTTCTAATACATTATTAAACAAGGTGGTTAATTAATGATATAGTAGGCACAAGAGTTCACACAATATAGTAGGTACACGAGTTCTTAATACATTATTAATTAACCTCCTTGTACAAGAAGTGTGGAAACTTCTAAAATGAAAGAATAGGTTCTGCATAATAATGAAGGATGTCCAAACGTTCATGGAAAATACTCTTAATAGCATTTGCAAAGAATTCATGCATTGAAGAGCTAAGAATTATTTTTGGCTTGTTGAATTTATTTGCTGGTTTCCGTAGCAGGGTAAAATGTAGGCTGGTTGTTGCCGGGCACTTGTGCTCTTTTTGGATTAAGCTAATTTTGAAGAAGTGAATATTCAGAGTGCACAGTACTCATGTATAGGAGACATGTGCATCGAAATGCTACACAACCACATGCAGAGCAGCAATGGTTTTTTTGTATCATGAAAGGATATTTTAATTAGACTTCGTTGTCTGCAAATTGATTTAACCGCATTTTTACTTCCTTGGACGAAATAAAAAGGAAGTATTCTAAACGCGAAATATTTCGGGTATCATATTTCAACGAACATATCCATTTTGACTGCCATCGAACGCAATTTTACGATGTTTTTGCATGACATTCGTACGTAAGAACAGAATAAAGGACTCTTTTCCCCCAAAAAAGTTGTAAAACTGATTTAAAATGGATTCTGAAGAGATTTCTTCGTGGGGGCTGTGCATACGTACGTATGTATGTATGAATCTCGCATAACTGAAAAACGAGTAGCCGCAGAAGGTTGAAATTTTTTATATAGGACCGCTATAACATGTAGATGTGCACCTCCTATTTGGTTGCGATCGGCCACACCAAAAGTATATAAATATATGTACACATATATACACAGTCCAGTCACATTAATGTGACCACCACGTACTTTCCATGTCAGAGTTAAATAACCAATCACAGAAGGCAAGTGGCAGCACAGTGCAGTTGAGCGTATATAAAGGGTGTGTGAGGGCTTCGGAAAACATTTCAATCGTTGGCGTAATGCAGAAACGAAGCGATTTATCCGACTTCCAAAAGGGCATGATCATTGGCTTTCGGGCCAAGGGTGGAAGCATTTCCGAAACGGCTGAGTTTGTAAACT
>KK120826.1:0-38645 GCA_000611955.2 Stegodyphus mimosarum
CACCCTGGTAAATATTTCACAATGTCTGCAAAGAACACGCACCGAATACTCAGTCCTGACAATTTTACTAAAAATTTTTGTAAATATTAACTTCATTTGATTGTATTTTTAGGGGAATTTTTGGGATATTGTGTATATTGTATATTGTTTTATTTACTCATTTCTTTAATTTTTACATTTAAAGTATGACTTAGACATTTAATTTGTTTGTAATTAAATTCGCGGACATATGTTTTGGATAGAAATGTCTATTTCTTGCACAGCATAGCATGGCAGATCTTCCAAGTGTGAATCCATTAACGTTTAATTATCAAATAGCTCAACCAGAATTAAAGATTTAGGCCAAACGCTCCTGAAAGGCCTCGGTGAGGAAGGTTAGTTGCTTTTTCTATAGCTGATTACTTTAAAATAGGCATTTCAATGCTCTTTTCTCCGTCCGACTTGCCTCGAAACCATGGTAATCGCAACTGACGAACATGATCGAGTTCCATAACTGCTTTTTACGACCTTGTAAAGAAAGTACTGTAATCGAAAAAAATTTCGGGTCTCATATTTGAACAGAAATATCCATTTTGACCATTCCCGAATCCATTTGCACGATTTTTTTTAGTGACGTCTGTAAGTACGGACAGAATGGAAAATTTTTTTTTCCAAAACGGATTGTAAAATGGACTTAAAATGGATGCAAAAGAGATTTTTTTTCCTGAAGTTTGTACGTACTTACATATATATGTACGTATTTCGCATAACTTAAAAACGATCAGCCATAGAGCACTGAAATTTTACAAATGGGACTGTTTGTACCTAATATCTAGTTGTGCACCTGAGTTTTTTATTGCAATGGCAGTACCAACTGTGTATATATGTATAAAAAATAAAAAATCAGCTTAATAAATTAAACCTAAAATTAGAAGAAAACGTTTATACTGTGGCTTAAAAGCCCTCACCTGGCCTTATTTTTGCAATCATTGATCTTAATCATGATCTCCAATTACAAAAGGGCCCACCAGCGGCCGAGCAGTAAAGACGCTGAATACTGGTAGTTCGGTCCCCGAGGCTCGAATCCCGCGAACGGGCTGGCTGCATGGGCGTTTTCGTGGTTTTCTCCATGTGTAACGTGTATATGATCCAGTTTCCCTTAGAAAGCCCTCCAAGAAGGCATCCCTCCCTTTAGGCAGATAGCCCTCGTGTGCTTTGCCATAATTGAATAACCTAACCTAACATAACCAATTACAAAATATTTTAAATGACGAAAATAATCATTTTTGGGCAATACCAAATTTTTAAAAAAAAATTAATTTTAGAAAGTTTTCACATTGTGAAAATATAAAATTATAAGAAATTTGGCTCCCGTACGACAAAAGTAACCCAGATATTCAATATTTAACGTTATTTTCAACTTGCCTTGAGGTATCAGTTAATTCAGTTAGAATAATTCGAAAAAATAAATTTAAATAAAGTGCAGCAAAAAATGTGTATAATATAATAAATAGGTGGTACAAGGAAGTTACGTGGTGTCTACATCAGATTTTTTTAATAAGTACTCAATTCCTGTTAAGTTTCTTACTTCTGCATGTGAAACAGCAATATATATGAATCTCCGGATGCCAAACAGTTTTTTACAAACAATTATATACATAAAATACTTAAATTTTACCTCTTTCACATTTGGCAAGAAAAGAAAAATAAGATGTATAAATTATCCTGCATTGAAGTGTAATGGAAATAAATGCTTTTTAACAAAAAACAACATTTCCAAATTATAGGAAATTATAAGCAAGATGTTACCAAGTTATAAAAATGTACCGTCACTACAAGTACATTTTACTAAGTATGTGAGATAGGAAAAACACACTAGAGTTTATCACAAAATTCTCTGTATACTGATTTATAATTCCTGTATATTTAAGTACCGCATTTTTGACCTAAATATTAAAGAATTTTTTTCGTATGCTTCTATAAATATGTTTTGAGGCAGTAAGAGAGAGTTTATATTAACATCCAAAAACACAGCCAAACAATGAAAACAATAAAATATATTAAAGTTCAAACACCAAAAAATATTAAAGCTCAAACAATAAGAAATATTAAAGTTTCCAAAATTGTTTAAAAATATGAAGTATATCGACCCTTGTGCTTTTCCAAATTCAAGACATTTTCTGTAGCAGTTATGCTAAAATTTAACCCCTGCTAATTGCATATCTAATAAATGATTAATTCTTTATTATCTTTACAAATACAAATACTTTTTTATGCAGTTATAGGATATTAACAAATATCCTATACGATTATGTCAGTGTAGTTTAATTATGTCAGTGTAGTTTAATTCCCTCCTCTCATATAATTTGCGGATATTTAAACGCTTCGCTTTCATTTTGCTTTTCTTCTATTTCTGTGCATTTTAGAGCTGAAGCTGAAATTAGTTTCTGGTTCCTTTCTACAAAGCGGCATTCTTAAATTTTACACAATTACATATTTGCAACTGCAACCCAACATTCTAGAATGTCTTTTTCAAACTTCAGGGTAGTATTTTTCCTTCCTTGTACGAAGTAAAAGGAAGTATTGTAACCCGAAACATTCCAGGTATTGTACTATTTCAACGAAAATATCCATTTTGACCACTATCGAACGCAATTTAACGATGTTTTTGCAGAAGGACAGAATAAAGAACTCTTATTCTCCAAACGAATTATAAAGTTGATTTAAAATGGATTCAGAAGAGTTTTTTTCTTGGCGTCAGTACGTAAAGCACGTACGTACGTATGAATGTATGTATCTTAACTCAAAAACGAGTAGCCTTAGAACGTTGAAATTTTGTGTATGAGACTGCTATAACATACGGGATTTTTCTGGTACAGGCTTCGTGAGTTCAGTTTTTTTTATTCTTATCTGTTGGTAAATTGTGCATTTTTTGCTTTAAAAATGATTGAATTATGTTGTTCTTATCTTCAAGTTAAGGTTTTTATGCCTTTAGTTAACCTGAATGCAATAGTTGTGCAATTATCAACAATTTAAAATTTCTTTCAGTGCGCCTAAGCGGGATTTTCTTACCATAGCAGGCATATTTGTCTACATTTGAAACTTAGGAGAATAGTAGATTTGTTGCCAGTCTAGAGAAACTAAACTTTGCAACAACAAAGATGAAGTCCTCTTTTATTATTTAGAATTAAATCATGCTTAATCCATTCTGGAATTTAATTTTTAAGTTATTAAATTATCCCATATATTGCCTCAGCATAGCATCCACAACAACTTAAGTCAGTTTCTAAGACTTCTGTGTCTTTTTACCGAGTGAGACGAAAAGTAAACTTTCAGTTCTGCGCACCGAAAAATCTGCCTTCTCGCCCGCTGGCCGAATTGCTTGTTTTTGCGTAGAAACTCTAATTTTAATTTTTTTAAATGTTCTTTATATTGTTTTAATTGTATTTATTTTTGTATTTATCTATATTTTTGAATTTTTAATAAATAAAAATAAAATGGTGAATCACACAGATAAAAATTGCATTAGGATATTAACATCATTTTGATGAATTGCAGAATAAGTTTCCTTTCTTTCGTCAAATTTTAATTACTTTTAACTTTCTGGTGCAATTAATTGAATTCGTGTAATTCGAAAAGATTTTTATTTCATAAGACTGACTTAAAGTGCAATCTTTTTAGTCCAATGAAAAAACATCTGAATAGACTGGAGGGGCAAGCAATGAGTTCAATATATTGTCGTCACGCATTTGAATACTATTTTTTCACACAAATGCATCAGTTGGCAATTCCACATTGGGCAGTTTTAACCCTTGCAGCTTTTGCAAATCAATATAAATTACCGAAAAGAAAAGAAAGAAATATGCGAAACATTCAGGCACATCGGGAAAATATCGGAACAAAAAATCCCTTTTTCCCTGTAATGTCCTTGCATTCGAAAACGCAGATCTCCCATTCGATCTCGCAACGGGTTAGATGCACGTCGCTAATATGAAATATTCAAAATCCGAAATGCAATTTACCCTCAGTCCCAAAACAAACACGCTTCCCAAGTAAAGCCGGAGATCATTGGACGAAAAGGGGATGGGGAAGCTAGTTTGAATAATTTTGAATTTGGGAAGACAATTTGGATCCAAGATATGACGATTGCTTCCAATGTAATGTTCCAGAACCTTATACTTTACTGCCTACTAGCAAACAACAATTCGCAATAAATACGTATGATTACATTTGTGGATGCATATTATTAAGGAAATTTCTGCTTGCTTGTATGTATCATATTTTCCACCTCAATCATAACGTAACAATCCTCACAAAACGTGTGAACGTAGAAAAATGAAAACAAGATAAATTTAGATCTGTGTTGAGTAAGTAGGTCGGATAAGTATTTCTTTTTCAAGTGATAATTAAATATTACACTGTTATAATATGATAAAGTAGCATATGCTGAGATAAATGGAATATAATATAATATAAAGCAGTACGATAAGCAGAAAAACTAAAAATTAACAAGAAATTCTGTATGGAAAAACGCACTGTGTTAGAAGTAGAAAATGTATAGTGATAGAAATGTTTTTCTATTTGTTATTTTAATAATATAAATCATATAGTAGCATGCTATGAGTTTGTAGAGATCTCCATAAGAACTGCACCAGATGAACAATAAGAAATTGAAGTTAACTATTCATACAAGACGATAAATAGCATTAAATGGACCAAAAATGTCAGAGATAAGGCAAGATCACCCAAACGAGAGAAGCTCAAAACAGCTGCATGGTTTCTGGACGCTTCAAGAAAAATCCCTCCTCAGTTTTGAATATGATCATTCCGGCTACTTCCAGAATGTCACCAAGTTGACGAAAATCACAACTATCACCATAACAAAAATTATCACGAGGAGCCGGTAGAAGGGTTTCTGCTCATATCTTTCATTGGGTTATTTCTACAATTCAAATGTCGATAAATTCAGAATTAAAAGTTTAAATTCGGTTGTTTGAATATGGGAAAGCTCAGAAGGACTGCTTGCCTGAAAAAAGGGGTAGATTCAAGGATAACATTCGAAGAAAAGCTAGAATTTACGTTACACATGGGGATAACCACAGAAACTAACCATGTAAACAGACCATTCGCCTGCATTCGAATCCGGATCAAACTATCAGTATGCAACAGTCTTAACCGCTTGGCCAGAGCTACGAACCTCAGAATTAAGATCTATAATGTACGAAATAAACTCAAAAAGGGCTTTAAATGCCATTACACAGTATTTTTATAAAAAATGCATTAAATAAATAAAAAATTTTACAAAATTATATAAGACCTAAATTACAGGCAAAAAACACAAATATTTATAAAAATGCTCAAAATTTGTTAAAAAATACAATTAGTTTAAGCTTTTCGGCTTGTTATTATAAGCACAATACTGGTATAATGCGAAAAAGAGAATAAACATTTTATGAAGCGGGAAAATGCAACTTACAGATTTAGTTATTTGCAACACAATCTCAACGATTGAGTAAGAAATTGTATGGGAATGTAAAATTATAGAGTCATTAGAAATCTTTTAAAGCTAAAAAATTGAAGAAATCAGCAAGCTCTTCTCCGAGACTCGAACCTTTCTACTATTACTTCTTTCCAATTATACCATGAAAACATGGTGTAAAGAGCTAGAAAATACTTTATATAATCTAGGCTTCTGATTCTTGTAATATTAGTAACTTAAAAAGTTTTTAGACCCTACAAGACTGCCAAGCGAGTTATTGCTTTATCCGCAAAAGTACGGCAAAGTTAAATGAAGGTTTTAAATAAACGCCTTTATTAAAACATGAATTTAATAGAAGAAACAAATTGAGTTTAAAAAATATTAAACATGATTTTCCAAAAAAGGAACTTCAGTATGTAAAAGGTTAAAGAACTCCATAACGCTTCACGTGAGAAGCCTCACACAACTGATCAGTTACGATCTGCTGCTGCATACACTCTCCATCGACTTGAAATTTTGCAGGTGAATGAAGGTGATCACGTGAAGCACCTTTCCTACATCGTCCTGCACACGATTAACAACTGCTCCTGTTGTGCAATTTCGTCCTAATCTGTTCTTGTTTCTGCAAACTGAACTGTTTTTGTTTCTCCGTTACCTTTCTTAATATGGTTTGATGTAAAGGTGATCAGAAACTAGTCAATAAACAGTATTAATATTGTTTCCGTATTCCGTTTTTGGTGTTTATTGTGTTAAATTTCCTGTTTTTCCCGAAAAGACGCGCTCTGGTAGACATTTTGGAACCAAATTTTTTTTTCGAAATTCCGTAAGCGCATCTCGTATATAGCCCATATACAAAACATAACTGATTTTGTCAGAAAAAGAAGTGATATGGTTGGTGGACTCTTCCTCCTCTTGACAAAGTTTTGAGTCTGATAATGATAATATCACTTTCTCTTTATCGTATTTATTATTGTGTACAAATTATTTTTAAACTCACTCCAAGTTAATTTAATATTTTTTTTAAATTTGAGTATATTTCAGCTTACTGTTATTCTTTGCCTGTTTAGTTTTAATCTAAACTGAGCAAATAATTATTTTAGTATTTTATTGTTAACACCTGCTACTCTCTCTTCCTTGATCCAGATCTTTTAACTTGTGGACCATATAAATAAGATAAGGATGATGCTTCAATTTTTTTCTCATTGCAAGGACAAATGCTTCTACACTACCTTCCTATCTGCGAATGTCGGTGCAGCAACTGTTTGGGAAAAGCAAGTAGTCTGTTCTTCACACATTGGACTTTTTCCTACATTTTTGAATGATCTGGTCTATGTTCATCGAAAAACGTCCTTTGGTTTAAAATTTCTTCAACAATATCCAAACGCTAGTCCTACTCGACATAATTTTGTCTCCAAATTGCTTCAGAAATTGTCATTGATGTAGCTTTATCGATTCAGTTTTCCACTGTCGCAAGCAATAAATTTTCTCTGCTACAGAGTGAATTGCATAATATATTTTTCAGCTATCCTATGGGCACTGGTACTTTCATTTATGGCTTGGTAGATAGTAGATCAAATTTATCCAATCGCTGAAACAGAAATCTTCACGTTGAAACGGCATTACCAGAATTTCATTGGTTGAATACGCAATCAGTACCATTTATAGGGTTATACTTGATCTGATAATACTACCTAAATCCTTCTAATAGATCTGAAATGAGTTATCGATATGTCTTAGAACAGTCACAAAGTCTTGAGAAGGTAAAATATTTTTTTTATTTAAACAGAATTTTGAAAATAAGGCCACTCATTTTCTTCTTCGATAATTGCCAGAGCTCCTGGTGATACAAAATAAAATGAACAATCCAATTTAAATCAAACGTTGAACAGTAGTCAAGAACTGTACTGTACAATTAAATACTATACTAGAAGTTGACGCACTAACTTTATCAGAGCATCAGAACTTAAAGTATCGGCAGCAAGAGAGCTCAAAGCTGAATTATTACAACAATTAGAGCTGGCAGGAAACTAATCATGTAGCGCACACGATATACTAAAAGCACTCTCTGTTTCAAATCCAAAAACCTCAGCTTAAAACTCACTACTAATTTGCACATTGGTGAGGAATACGAAAAGGAGAAGTTAAAGTAAAGACTGAAATTATAAATAAACGGATAACTAACATAAGATTCCGTACACGCTGAACAGTCAGTGTTCAAATAAGTCCTGAATCCTGCTTAATGTGCTTACTGTATGGATGTTTCCCCATCACTTATAACATAAACACGAGCCAGTTTCCTTAAACTGCTTTATAAAAGCATTCTATTCTTCAGACAAGTAATTTCTGTCAGCGCTTTACCTTATCAAATTAAACAAAGAAAAAAATATAATAGAATACAGTTTAGTTACGTGCTACGTATTTTTGTTGTTTCTATAAAGCTAATAATCTGGGAAGAGGAGGATTATTAATGTAAAATTTTGGCAATCGGATGAATGTGATATAAATCCCGAAACGCGAGCTTTCACGAATACCACGTGATACCCTCGATGATTTTTGCCTTTTTTTTCCACAATGCGACAATATTACAATTCTATACAATATTCAAAAACCCAATATTAAATTCTTCTAGTACTTACATTGTAAAAGAAATTGCGACATTATTTTCTTCAATGAAATTATATTTCTATATATTGAACATTCGGGCAAAATCTTATATAGGATTTATTTATAAAGAAATTTTACCTCCTTAAAGAAATGAATATGTTTCAAAAACTAAGGAAGAAAATTACATTAAAGTGAAAATGAAATGCAGTATATTAGAAAACAGATAAGAAAAGGATTGGATAGATGGGAAAGGGAAAAAGCAAAAATTGAAATAGATTTAAAATGAAATACAGCTACATATAACTGTAGGAAATGGGAAATGTTTGTCTCAAAATCTAATAGGAAAATGAGTTTTACAAAATTCCCAAAAGGAACTACGTTTGTCAGGCAGTTTGGTAATTTTGCTAGAAAGCAAGCTTGAATTCAGTTGGCGCTCGCAAACGGTAACATGTATCCGTGTTTACAAAGAGTAAACTATTTAGTTAAATCCAGTGTGAATTGAAATAAATGTGTGTTCATATGCATCAAAGCATTAAATTTCTTTAGCTCCTATTTGCAAATGATTTTCTAAAGCCTAGTTTTCCTCCTACTTTTCTGTAGAGGAAATAATTAAAAAAAGAAAAGAAAACATCTCCGCGCACAAAATTTTCTAAACATGAAATACTGCCTCTGAAGAAATATTTCAAGTATAAACTCGGCATAAAATTTATAATATTTTAGAATATTTCTAGCAGCATAATTTAATTTGGTTAAAATATCGAGTTCTTTTGGTTCTAGCAGAAATTTTTATAAAGTTCTTGAGAATTCATTTTAATTTATGTCAGAATTATTGTGTATTACGTTTCTCTCGGAGTATCGGGGAATAAGACGGAGAAGGTTATTTCCTTACTTTCCTACAGAAGATATAATTTAAATATTAGAACATATTTATATAAAGATATAACTTAGGATCTGTGTAAGACGCTAATTGCACTTTTCTGTTCATGACTAGAAACTCTGGGAGAGGTCTAAGCATGCAGAATGTGTCAAAATAAAGGAAAAACAGTTTAGATTACAAATATACAGGGTCCAGCAGAAAACATTTACTATTTTAGTATAGGTCCTACGGTAACCCTACATAGGGAATATAAAGGGCAAAAGTGGTAATTGATAAAAACATAATGTCATTTTATGTTTACGTTCTGTTTTCGGTACGCTGGCGGAGCCATCGAACGAAACTGTCCATTACTTTCACCAGCATTTCAGGTGAAATTATCTTGACCTCTTTAGTGTTCCTGTCTCATCCTTGACTTTCCTTATGTATCCTTGACTTTCCTTAATCTTCCTTTCCTTACTCTACCACCTATAATAAAATGGTAGATTGTTTCTGCTGTATAATAGCTGATTTCCCTGTGTAATAGCTGATACGTTTTGAAATCCAAAATTGTCTCTGTTGAAATCTGTTGAAATCCAAAATGGCGACTGCAGAATAAAAATTAATTTGAAAGTGATCCCACGCATAATTCGGTGGCTGGTTGAGATTTTATTCAGTCGCCAGTTAAATTCATAGGGTTAACCAGAGTAACCTTGTGGTTATAAAAGAGACCAAGCCAACATTGCAAGCACCCCTTCAATATCTTGCACTAAAAAATCGGTGATTTTTTATAATATACGTAAGGCATTATTTAACAAGATCAGTAGTGTTGGTAATATGTTACTCATCAAAAAGCACATATAACATTGCGTAATTCCGAATCGGTGGAGTAAATGTACCTGAAAAAAATGGCATTACCTTGTTCGCATTTATTCATACACTGTGACTTTTCTGCTCCCTTCATACTTTTTATTATACAATATAATATATTTCTAATGTTCCCTGATACATTCTTCTTCAAACAAGGTCTCCGTGAAGATCATGGTTTATTGCATTTCAAGCAGAGTATCATCCATATAATTCCCAGATTGGGAATATTAAACATGTTAAAAAATATATGAGATTTTTGTAAGATATTTAAATGCATACGTTAGGTGTTAAATTTCTATAAATGTAAGAAAGTCACAGCAACTGAAATTATAGTGTTTGCCAAAAAGTAAAGCTTTCAACATAATTAGAAATAATGTGCTTTGATTGATTCAAATTTCAAATGAAGGTACGTAATTCGATTTAGGTATATTTGCAATCATTTGTATAAGCACGTCACATTTCGCACGTCAAAAAAATTTTGGAATCTTTTCAAACATATAAAACTTACGTCTTAATAAGCGAATTTTTTCAAAATTTTTCTGTGCTTCCAAGCCTCTCAGTGCCGCGCAGCGCAGGGAAGGAAGGTAAACCTCCCTCCCCAAGTCCCTCTCTCCACATAACTACCTTTGATATTCACACAAATTCTGCAGCGTCGTGCTGTACCTTCAGATAAGTATTGAGTGCAGCAGAAAGAAACAATAATCGTTCCTCTAATACGGTAGTTTCCGGTTATTTGGGAACAGTTGAAGGGAGTACATGGACAGAGATAGTACTCCCAAAGGCATTTTAAAATCTTTTAATGGGATTGATGTTCACAAGATACAAAGCTCATTCATACCAGTAATACATACATTCACGAGATAGATTTGTTGTATATTTACATCTGTTATTATCCGCAATAATAAATGTCAAGACCACCTGCTGCAGTGCACAGTCACACATTGTGGTGACTGTGCACTGCAGCAGCACCTTTGAACAATCACAGTACCTCCTGAAAAAGCCTGTACTTCTGTGTTATAGCTCAGATAATCAAGACAACGCTTGAAGCTGCCAATATTTATGCCGTGATGTTCAGTTTGATTACGACGAGTATCCCGTATTTCTCCAAATTCTCATACTCCTACTTGTTAACAAATTCCAGGAATTCATACGTGTACAACTCGATGGGCCATTCAATTTCTTTCCAATTCTCATATTGATAATTTCCCGTAAAACGTGCTGCTGTGGATTTGGTACTTAAAGAGATACAAACTCGTAGCATCTGGGCATAAAAATCTTCTTCATCTGTTATCTTCGCCGCACAGAGTAGTCGCGGATAATTGACCTTCCAACTATTGTAACAACAATGACTCTTTTAGGTTTGACGGAGTTGCTCTTTGATTGCACTGATTGCACTTAGCTAATATAGGCTATAAGGTATTTCTCCTTCCCTCTTCGTATGCCTTCGTGGTGTAGCGGTCAGCACGCTCGAAGTGTAACCGAGAGGTCCGTGGTTCGATTCTCGGCGAAGGCGTTGCTCATTTTCGCATCTCATTCTTCCAAATAACCTAATGACTCTACAAGGCATATACCTATCATTAGAAATTATGGTAATGGTTGGACAGCGGAAAACAGATTTATGGACAGCCCAGCTTCTTGCTTTAAATCGTTTCCAAAGATAAATTATAAAAAAGTGAACTAAAATAGTTAGATCTTTAACCAATAGCTTTTCTTATAACCGGTCGATAGCATACCAGCTCATTCAGTCCGTCATCGTTAACTTAGAATTGATCTTAAGAGATAATAACCAGAAAGGACCAAAAAGATAATACTCTTTCAGAAAATGTTTTTCAGAAGTTAAACTGTTCTTTTGAAAGATTTCGTCTTCATCCTCTTCAAATAATGCCTAACTGCCCTCACATTTTCACTCCGAATTTCATTTCTACTATCGCAACGTTTTCCCTCTTTGGTGTTAAACGAAACTGAATGCTGTGCAACACGTCTGGCAACTTTTCCTCCCACGCCAATTCGGAGACACAATTTTCTTCAGCAAGTCGTCTTGCTTCTTCATATAATAGCTTATTATCATACATGTTAACGAGATCGGCCAAGCAGCGCATTTTATTAAAAAATAGCTGAGCATTTTTCATCCTACGACGTCCCATAGAATCCTGCAAGCATGATATCGAAATTTAATTGGTGATTTTTGAGATGTTTCCAGATTTCACTTCCTCCGATGTCCTGCTCTTCTACAACACACTTGCGAATATCATTATGTGAATAGTATCATCTAGGTTCCTTGTGACCAAACATGTATCTAAATTTATGCTACAACATTAATACATTTTTACAGGAGAAGACATTGCGCGTTTTTTTTTTGGTGGTATACATGGGTAAATCAACATTCATCTTTTGTCCAATTTTAGGTTATTAGGAAAACAAGTCTAAATATTCTCTTCATTCAGAGTTATAGCGATAGAAGTGCCGAAAAATAATTAAAATATCTATCTCTATATAATACACTAACATTTTAACGTGACTTTAAAATTTTGTAACAAAAATTTACATATTTGTGGAGACTGAATACTATTGATCACATCACATGATGCTTTTATGTATCCTTCTACATGCGCAGTAACGCAGTAACTTTCACCAAACAAATTGCAACACGTGTTTCTAAGACTCAGAATTTGTTTCGTGTGTTTGACTTTTAGACAACAATGTATTAGGTTAAGGCAAATTCGGGGTCAGATAGACATTCAGTCTATAAGGTAGTTTCCGCCTCCTTTCCACGCGCCTTTGTGGTGTAACTGGAAGCACGGTCGGTGGTTGTTCGGTAGTTGGAATCCCGAGAAAAGCATTACGAATTTCTTCGAATTCCTGACATCGAAAAATTCTAAAAGACAGTAACTCTATTCAAACGTTCTATGTATTTTCAATAAATCTCATGTAAATCTCACTTCTTCAACGCAAAAAGTATTCTAAATTATCTTTTCTGAAATACATCTCTTAAATAAACGAAATAAAAACTGATATCAAAACACAAACAATAGGCGGTCACCGCTACCTACTATGAAGGGGCAGACAATTTTACATCCCTGCCTTCTCCGGGATTCGAGGCCGGACCCTTCGGTATCTCAGTCAGGCTCCCCTAACCACTCGGACGCGATTTCTCACCTGGTACGTAACACGGAGCGACACGCTATCATCTCTCGCAAGCCTCTCAAGAGTAGAGACGCTGACAGCCAAAACTGGATTCTTGATATTGACCCTGCTCTAAAAGAGATTACCCTTTCTCTACGTAGAATCTACTTGGGTTTTAATTCCTGCCAGATTAAAAAATTCTTTAATATTACCAGGTGCTACAACTGGCAGGAGTTTGGACATATTATTAGAACGTGTAAGTCCAATCCGGTATGCACCAGGTGCGGTCAGAGGCATTCGATTGAGAAGTGTACTGAGGAAGCAGAGCATTGTAACAATTGCTCTCACTCAAACGCTCTCAAAGATACAGATTATAGTGTAAATCACCAGGCAAACGCAAAAACATACCGCACGTACAAGGACATTCTTCAACAACTTTGGGTCTATTCATAAACCAGCAACAACAGGAATTTGCTCCCCCTCATCTCCTACGAGGATTGAAATGCATGCAATGTAATCTGCACCGATCACGTGCGACTGCACTGAATATTATTCAGATTATGGAAGAGATGAAAGCAGACCTCCTCATGTTTCAAGAACCATATATTACCTACGGCAAGGTCATAGGTCTGCCCAACACAAGCAACTGCTTTTTGTCAGGAAACTAGCAGTCATCATTTACGAGGAACCTCTTTCTCCAACACTACTCCTGAGCACTGAATACTCAGTCACCATTATCCTGGAGACACGCAATCAAAACCTCTCAGCTACTTCATCGTACTTCCCTCCGAGTGTGGATATTGAGGTACCAATCAAAGAACTTGAGAAAGCTCTACCATTTCTAGCATCATATGGTATTTCTGCAGGTGACTACAACGCTACGAACCCTGTATGGGGAGGAATAAGAAAGGATGCCAGAGCCACACACATGATTGAATTTATGGCCACTAACAATTTGATCCAAATAACGAATCAGACTGTCCTCCAAACTTCTGAACAACCAGATCAGAAGGTTGGCCTAATCTTACCATCAGTACGACCCTCACGACTCCTTACATGCAGAACTGGAGGGTCGAAGATATCCCCACAGCAAGCGATCATCGCTGAATTACTTATATCATAGATATACTAATCAGCTAATTGGTGAGAAAACGTTACAAGACTATACACAGATCACACGAAGTTCCTAGACTGCCTTGCACCGAGGGCCCCGTACATTACTGTTCTCCTCAATAACAGCTACAATGAGCAAACCCTCGATGAAGCCTATGATTAACTCATCCAGACGATTGACAGAGCTTGTCGAACAGCACACGATACCAAAGCTTATAAGAGCAACACTAGAACACACTGGTGGACACAAGACCTACAAAAAGAAACAAGCCGTCTAAGATCTCTACGGAGGCGTGCACAGGTCACCCAAGAACAAGCTCTTAGAAACTTATGTATGCAGGACTTTAGGAGGGCGCGTGCCATATATGAAAAATACATTTACCAAGCGAAGCTCTCCTCATGGAGAAATTTCTGTACCGAAACTACGCATTCTTATGGACAAGCATAGAAAATAGCTACGAAGAAAGTGTTCGGGCCTACCTCACTTCCACGGAGTATCCGACCCACTGCCAATTCAACAGCAGAGATAGCCAACTTTCTCCTTGAGAACATCTTTTCTGACGACAATTCTGATGAAGACCTGGAAAAACATCGTTCCCTGTGCCTTAACTTTGAGAATTACTCTACATTTGGTATGCAGGACACTGAACCTCCTCCATCCAGAGCAGAAGTAGAACGCATCATAAAAGCACTCTGTCCGCGTAAAGCACCAGGTCCGAATGGAGTAGATAATCAAGTGATTAAAATAATCTTCCAAAAATTTCCAATCTTAATCTTGGCTTTTCTGACTGCATGCTGGCGTCTCCGTTATTTTCTCTTTGGTAAAAAAGACGGTTGAACTGGCTCTTTTTCTGAAACCAGGAAAAGACTCTTTCCTTCCATCCTCATATAGGCCAGCTTGTCTCCTGCCAGCTCTAGGTAAATTACGAGCGCGAGCTGTACTCGGCAGACTCGTGTACTTCATTGAACAGTCTAAAAGCATTAATCAGAATCAATTTGGTTTCAAACCAGGTATGTCCACGGAGCACGCATTGAGTCAGCTGTTGGATATAATACTCACTAACAGAATGGAAGATAGGCATACAGCAGTCATATCCCTCGATGTTCAAGGAGCATTCGACTCGCTGTGGTGGCCCGACATTATGAACAGGCTGGACGCCCTCAAATGCTCTACTTCCATAAGACGCCTGATTCGCAGCTATCTTGACAAAAGACGAGTTTTAATGACATTAGACAGAGAATTGGTAAGGAAGGGTCTTAAGAGGGGATGCCCACGAGGTTCTTGTCTTGGACCCGTCCTTTGGAACATAGTTGCTGAATCAGTTTTTTTCAGTGTTTGGAAACAAAGAAGGAGTTAGACCTTTAGCACATGCAGACGACGTTTTACTCATTGTAGCAGGCCGAAGCGACCTCGAAACGCGAACTCAGTGTTGCCTTAATATCTTTGCGGACTGAGCAAGAAAGCATAAACTCTCGGTGCCTAAAACGCAAGCACTCATAATTAGTTGAGGCTGTCATTACGTAGAAACACCTGTCTTCAGCTTTTGGGGTCCTCCATTAAATGTGTTTAACAACTTAAGTACCTAGGAGTAGTAATAGATAATAGACTTTCCTGGCAACCACACATCTCTTCTCTAGAATTAAGAGTCAACAGACTGACTACTTCCATGCGATCAACAACCTCGTTAAGATGGAGTATCGCATGTCACTTGCTTGGAATACGGCACAAGACAGTGGTGGAAAGAATTATTCTGTATGCCGCTGCTATTTGGGGGACTAACACCTCTTCCCAAATGAGACGTTCACTACTCTCTTTACAGCGACACCAATTTCTTCTCATTTGCAAGGTTTATTGCACCCGTCCATTGCAGCCCTGCAAATTATCGCAGGCACGCCGCCTTTAGAATTTTTAGTTGAATGACAGGCTGCAGTGGTTAACATAAGCAGGCTACTACGCACCATGAGCCTCTGGGAACAAATCCATATTCATACAGATTATGAGTATCACAAACCCCAAGCTCCCTGCCACCTAGCTAAAAATAGCTTGTGGACTCCATCTACTTTAATAGAACACCGGACGCGGGATTAGCAAATGGTGTTTTCACTGATGGCTCTAAAACTCCAGGAGGCACAGGAAGCGGATTCTGTATACTTTCTAAAGGAGCATTATGATATGAATAAAAAAAGAAGCTGGCTTCTGAAAATTCCGTCTTCCAGGCGGAGCTCATAGCTACTAAAGCAACTGTTCTCCACCTGAAGAATAATCCCTCAGCACTCAATATCATCTTCACAGACTCAAGCCTTGCTAGCGATAGCTGGAATTCGTTCTCGCAGCCCTATCGTCAGTATCATTAGATATTCTAACCCAAGTGCCTGCTCACTCATCTGGGTGCCCGCTTATACGTGAATAGAAGGCAATGAGACAGCAGATCTTATTGTAAAGGAAAAAACGGACTCATCCACTTTACGAGAAGTCCCGACTCTCAGGCCAGTCTCGAACCGAAAGAGCCGGACATTCCAAAAGCTCCTAAGAATATGGCAAGAACGCTGGGATCAAGCCTCCACAGGGAGACGAGTAAATAACCTCATTCCCAAGTCAAGACGGCAATTCAGTCCAACCGTAATTATATGACGTATTTCCTCACTGGATCATGGGTCGTTCCCTTCATACCTCTGCCGCTTTGGCTTAAGAGAGTATGGCAACTGTGAATGTGGGGCAGGGTCATCCAGACCATTTTGTGTTCTCCTGCCCGCACACAGAGCTTAACAGCCTCAAGCAGCCAGGAGCCAGATTTTGGCAAACTAGTTTCAGATTCTACAAAAGAACAGAGTTGCCCAGGGGAAACTGAAAACAGTAATTGACTACTGTACTAGAAATTATTCTTCTGACGCTCGAAAATAGTAGCCATAAAGCACAAGCTTGTGTCGCATATAAAACACAGTTAGGTTCTAACAACGTCATAATCTCTTAGAATTAAACATCGCACCTTCAGTATGGCATTAACTATTCTTGAACTAGCACATTTATTAACCTCAATACAGATTACTTGCTCTGCTAAGCATAGCAGTATGTACGCCAGAACTATATACGCTACTTCAGTATGTCAGTAACAGAGCATCTAATATGTCAGTTCAATATCTAATTTTCTATTTATATAGAGCCATATACAAATTTTGTACTATATCAGAATGCTGTGCTGTATCTGTACATGTTATTATCTTTTTTATAGTACCTAACCTTTACTAAGGATAATATTCTTCATGTAAACTTTAACTATCATGATAATGTATAGATATATATATCAATATGCATGAGAGTATGTATACTTTTATTTGCTTTGGAATATGTATGTATATATCTGTGTCTGTGTTGTTTTTTATATGTATATATTTTTGATTATACAGTTCTTCAAATGCTTTGTATGCACATGTATATTTCTTTTTTGCATTTAATAAATGTCCTTTGCTCTGTCGGGGCGGCCCACGGCTGCGGCCTGTCGGCTACTGGGTTAACTCCCGTTGAGTTAGTAACCAATTCTGCATGGATGTATCAGGTATACCTGGGTCGGAAGCTAACTCATCGGTTTGCCTCCACTAATCACTGGACCATCTTGGCGGTACGATAAACATATTGTCATTTATTAAATAATGCAGGAAAAAAAGAAAACCTTGTACGAGTTAAGGATAATGTTTTGTGTAAAAAATAAGATTAAAGTAAAAATCTGAAGCAGTGTTGCGTAAACTCTCAAAGAAACTAACACTTCAATTGAAAGAAATTTTTGACTAATTTTAGCAAAATTAAATGTGCAAGATTACATTTCAGTTTCACGGAACTAACAAATTTTTAGAGTAATTTTGCTTTTTATTTCCCTTTTATTCTAAGTTCCATTACTCATTCTAGAAATACGCAAACTGAAATAATACCAGAAAATGCAATGCAGTTGAGCTTAACAAGGTATAACTGTCTTATTGCTGCATCAATCATTTTCACAACTATTTCTTTATGTTATTTATTGTTATATGGGCTGGTAGCTTTCATGTGCTTTGCCTTAATTTAAATAATTCAATTATGGATACATGCTGTTATACACAGAGTCAAATATAGATACTAATAGCTTCAACTGGAAACTTGCTAAACATTTTCAGTGACTGTACGTAAATTATTTCGAATTTTAATTGTTAGTAAGGATTTTGATGGAGAAATTATCCATTCAGAGAAGAGAAAATTTGGATCTATTTTTGCTGCCTTTATATATTGAGGAAATTTAGGTCTACTATTTCTTCAATCGCATATTAAGAAAATTTGATTATATTGCTATTCTAATTATGCTATAATAAATGTTTCCGTATTTCTTAATTAACTAAAATGTGAAGTTTATAATGTAATCATGTGTAATTCATAGGAGTTGATTTACAAAAAAAAACATTTATTGTTTTGTTTTCTGAGTAGTTATTATATTACGTTATTAATACTTAAGAAAAAACAACCCAATCGAAACATTTGAAAACTAACCAGACAAATAGTTTCATCACATGTAGTTTAAATTTAAGAGGAAAAAAATGATAGAATGATCAACAATGATCGAAAGATTTTTTACGTGATTCATGCTGTATGATGCTAAGTGGTGAGCTTATTTCATCTGGACAATAAATGTAAATCTGTGAGAAAAAATATTAATTTCCCAGCTATTAAAACCTGATATAACACTGAATAATGAAACTTTTGAAGCGAAAATAACCTAGAAGTCAGACTGATAGAGAATTTGACCAATATTTTGATTAATAAAAGAGGGTAAAAGGATAAAAATAAAAGTATTTAGATTGTTGAATGGGATAGCGACAAGGAAAAGTGGATGAAGCATCAAAATTTCATCGATGAATTTACAGATATTGCTCCGACACACTACTGTACTTACCTACTGGGCACGCGGTCGGCCAGCATCAGTAGCCGGCCGAACAAGAGATTCACAAAAATTCTTAATGTTAAACATTTTTACATTGAATACGCAATTATATATTGATTATATAATTGTACAAATATCCAAAAATTCCAATGATCTTAACAGAAACATATATTAAATTAATACACATTTCTAACCTTTTTCGCTTTTTCCACGTAATGAAAGTCAAGTAATCTCTTTGTGAAAGCACTGAAAGAGACTAAAAAAAAGCATAAATGCAACATCATGATATGAGCACATGATAATATTAAAGACTAGATTTAATGGAGACTGATCCACTCCGTAAGAGTAAGTCGCATATATCCATCTAATATTGTAACGTAGTAAAGCAATATTTATAAATCTTTTAAAATACCGTTCTGAAAAAGGCAAGAATGAGAAGCACATATAAATCGAAATTTGAATTAAAGAATATGATATATAAATTTTAAATACTGTGTAAGGTTTAACCTAAGATTATTAACAGTTATTTTAAGTTTTGTATCTTTCCTATCTTATTCTAATTTCAGTTTACCATTTCCAGCCAGAATGTAAATTCAGAAACGCAGTAAACGCAAATGTGTAAGAGTACTATTTAAGTCGAGGTTTCACAGACTTCTATAGAGAAAGAGTCTGATTTCCAGAGTAGCGCGTGTTTGTCTTGTGTATTCTCTGTTCGTTACTACGCTCGGCCATACCTTAGGCCCTTGCTTCGCTTCGCCGATTAAATTAATATTTAGGGGCCAACTATTTAGATTGCTGATAGCTTCGTTCGGCTATACCTTTCACACAGCGTAGTTAAGTTAGTTTAATATCATAGTTAAGTTCAAGCCCGAGTTGAGGCTTTGTGTAAAGTTCCAAGTAGGAACTGAGTGTAAATATTCTAAAAAATAAAGGGTATTGAACCTTCTTAAGACTTACGTGTTTATTCACACACTTAAGCGATTATTCGCTTGTTAGTGTTCGTGTGGTTCTAAGTTAGAACTTTAGAATTAAACAGGCCAAACCCCCCATTTGGTGCCCGAACGTGTTCTTAACGAAACATGCCGCTAGGTAACGAAGATTTCTCGTTGACCCCTCCTACCTTTCCGTTCCCTCATCCACAGCCAAACCCCATGGAGGAATTTGGGTTTATCTTGGAAACGATGAGAGCGGTGACGAAGCCAACTGCAGATTTTGAGGGAAGAGGATCCGTAATGACCTTTCTGGAGCAGCTGGATCTACTCTTCACGTTATATCCTTTGAATCAGCCGCAAAGAATTATCATCGCTACTTCGAACTTAAAAGTTCAAGCCCTCACCTGTACAAGAATATTGGCAAGAATTTGTTGGGGGATCCAGGATCTGAAACTTATACTTGGGAAAATTTTAAAAATTCGCTATTGAAAGCATTTCCAGTTATTAAAGACCGCGCGAAACTCGAATCAGAACTCTTTAGTAAATACCAAATTAAGGGGGAAGACTTAACAGATTTTATCTTAAGAAAAATTCATATTGTCAACTTATTATATGGGAAGAGGTCCGACAACGGAATCATAGAAATAATTTTGCCGAGATTGCTTCCGTCAATACAGAACTTTCTGAAAGTTAGAAACCCGCAAACACTGGAAAGCTTATTCGAACTAGCTGTCAAATTTCAGAATATTCCAACGGAAAAGGGCGTGCGAAGAATTTTACAGTATTCTATGTGCAGTATTCTACGTATGTTTCACGCTCAGACGAAACCTCAAGGTCAGCAGAATTCCTATCGACAAGAGGGGAAAGTAGCAAAGCCGGACAGAAGGAAAGCCGGTCAGACCAAAGCGTGGGGAAATAAAAAGTAGTTGGACCAAGGGTGAGAAAAAAAAAAGAATTTAAACTAATCACGGTGACTAGAAGGAGGGTAAGGTCACCGTAAATCAAGCTGAATACGGTAGTCGTACAAAATTTGGATTTGCCAGAAATCTACTACAAAACGACGTCCCTACAACCGCCTTACTGGATACCGGGACTCAATGCACCTTCCTGTCGCAGGATTTTTTTAAAAAGCATTTTCCTCGCTACAGGCTGTTTAAGACAACGGGAAAACGCGTGATTGCTGCCCAAGGCAAACAGTGTGTCTGCTTGGGAAAAGTGGGGCTGCATGCTCAAATAAAAAATGAGACGCAAAAAATTAATTTTCTTGTTGTAAAGAATCTATTAACCGCAGTCATACTAGGGCTTTTTTTCTTACGTGCAGCTAGCGCAAAAATTAATTTCAAAGATTCTACTTTACTGGTCAAGATGATAAAATGGAAGTTGAACAAGCCGCCATGCCGGAACTTGAGCTGAATCACCTCGAAGAAGGGGAAAAAGAAAAAATTGAACAGTTGGTAAGAAATTTTGCTAAATTATTAAACACGCCTTAATTAACGCCCTGTTCTTAAATTCCCGGAAGGGGATCAAAATTTGGAAATTGCAGCAGACACATCAGACTACGCAGTTGGCGCAGTTCTTTCCCCAAATGGACAGCTAATAGCTTTTTTTAGCAAGACGCTTAATCAAACTCAGCGAAATTATACTGCAACTGAGCGAGAAACTCTCGCGGTCCTACTATCGGTGCAAAAATTTCGTGTGTGTTTTGGGAGTGCCACAATAAATGTTCATTGAGATCACGCTGTATTTGGTCGCCTATAGTCTGAAAAATATCTTTCGCCCCGGCTCATACGTTTGGCACTGAAACTGCAAGAGTTTAATTTAATAATAAAACACACGCCGCGGAAAGAAATTATAGTTGCAGACGCACTTTCAAGGATAAAGATCGATGAATACGGAAATACTATTAAATGTAAGATGCTAACTGCGAAAATAATTGAATCCCGGGAAACAATAATCGCCGACTTAAAAACGGACCCAGAATTTAAAGACATTTACGCCTATCTGGAAGATTCCGAAAATTTTGAACATCTAGACTTAGCGGCTATTCGCAATAGGGCGGCCCATTATGAAATTATAGATAAATTGCTTTTTACCCGAAAAAAAACAAAGATAATCAAGAATTGCGGCCGGTAATCCCAATGAGTCTATGCTTAAGATTCTAGAAGAGCTCCATGACTCGAAATTTAGAGCCCATCTTGGTGTTAGGGAAACCTTGCAAAAGGTCCGCGAAGCGGTACTAATATATAGACGTAGTCCGACCCACCTACCCTTCAAAAAGACGGACGTAATTGTCATAATACCATGCCCACGTCACTCCACAAACGAAGGCACCCAGAGACCCGAAGCGCCCAAGAAGAAGCGTCCTCGAAGCTGTGTATTTTCCGCAGCTATACAAATACGGCTATAGTCATGTCACTTGTGTCAATTAATTAACGACGTTAATTACAACCCGGACGGGTACTTAAATAGCATTAAAACCACTTTCCCAAATGAATTAGTTGGCATTTATTTGCTTGGTCTCTACCCTGGAACAAAGATTAATAAAAACAGATACTTGTTAACCATCGTGGATCATTTCTCAAAATGGGTGGAAATAATTCCCATTAAATGTTCTTCAGCAAAAATAGTAGCAGATTCGTTTCTAAATAAATATATTTTAAAATACGGAGCTCCAGTAAAAGTAATAGTGGTAGTGGTAGGCAATTCGTAAGTAATTTATTTGAAAAACCTGTGCACAGGCCTTGGAATAAGCCATCTAAAAATGGTACATTATAGACCGCAATCAAATATTGCGAAACGCGTAAATAAAAATATAGTTAAAATTATTCGGGGATATGTTAAGAATTATCATGACCGTTGGGACAGCTGCGTCAATGAATTAGGCTTTGCTTTGAGAATAGCAAAGCACGACACTACACAAAAAACCCGCAGAATTGTTCCTAGTAAGAAAAATTTTAACATCTCTGGATAAGGTATTTTTCGTTCAACAAAGACAGGAAGAGTTTCAGTTGAATGATATGCAGAAAATTATTAGTGAGGCCATCAAAAATTCTGACGCGGCAAGGTCGAAGCAAAAGTTATACTACGACAGAAAGAATATATGTAGAATATATGGTAGGCCAGAAAGTATTAAAAGTTAACATTTATTATCGTCTGCACCCGAAAATAGGGTAGCCAAATTTGAGCCCAGGTTTGATGGGCCATTCATCATGCAAAAAATCAAATTTTCTACGTTTTATTTAAAGGCATAAAACGGCCAGCAAACAATTGCTAATGTGGATCAGCTTAAACCGTACTATAGTCGTACGGATTTTCATGTTCTGAGATTTATTGCAGGATCCTGGGAGTGCGCCAAGAACACAGATTTCGCCGTCGCCTAGCGGAGATCCCGCAGCAACAAAAAGAAAACAAGCGGAGAATACTGAATGATGTACCGCGAAGTGAGTGCAACAGCAATAAGGTTAAGGCCCATCGAGAATGAAGAATACCAAACAGTGAAAAGTTCCTCTTCAACAGAAGCCAGGCCCGATGGGAAACCGAAAAAGGGTCTTCGAAGATAAGCAAAGAAAACGTCTAACTACAGAACCAAATCCAACTACTTCTGGGAAGAAACCACAGGAATATGCCAGCCGAGATCGATGAAAAGAGAACAATCCGACAACGCAACATCTATTCCTTTTCAGGAGCCCAGAAAAACGAAGAGAGATTTCAAAGATTCCGAGGCAAGGTCCGGGAACTACAAAGCAAAGAGGAAGCCAGAATTTCAGAATCCTCAGCCGACAAGAAAAGCAGGCCGATTCAACGCCCGAGGAATGAAAAGAAAAGAGGGTCCGGAAGTGAATACCAGCCGCCCGAGACAACTGACCATCCAAAGCTTGAAATCCCCAACATGGCAAAAATTTTGCGCCAAGAGAATGCAGGAGTATAGAAACCAAAAGTTAAAATTTCCTTGTTTTCTATTTTGTATTGAACGTTCGATTTATGTCATGTGTTTGCAGTTGCGAAATACTGTTTAAAGCAAGAAATTGAATTCGGAAGTTTGCGAGAATGTAGTTGTAACTATCTGTTAAACAGAAAAGATTTTTGAATTCGCAAGTTGGCGAAAATTTATTGTATAAATACTTTCTTTTTAGAATTCTCAAGTTCCGAAAAACTAATTTGTGGATATATTTAGTCGAAACACTTCATTTGTGTTCTAACTTAAAGACTGTAGCCAAGCTTTGTGAATTTTATATAACAACTATAACGAATGATGTAAAGTGAATTTTTTTAAAGTATTACGTGTTGAAATGTTCTATTGAATATAGAAATGCGAATGTCAGCTTTTAAACTATTGTAAAAGTTAAACTTATACAATAGTTTGAAATAGACTTGAATCTAGTAGAGCACTTACAACTTATACAATAGACTTGAATCTAGTAGAGCACGTGTGGGACATGCTTGGCCGACGAGTTGCTGTCCGTCAACCTCCTCCTACATGTCTACCGGAACTTCGGAGAGCATTGCTTTTTGAGTGATGTAATATCCCCCAAGATCAGATCGATAATTTGATACTCAGCATGCCTAGGCGTTGTACGGACTGTATTGCATCGTCTGGGAGACATACAATGTATTAACAATCATACCAACCATGTAATATTGGTTTTTTGTAAATAGGTTTTTTTTAATTTGCTCCAGGGAGAAAAAATCGCTAATTTTTTTTAATAATATCAAACATATAGCATCTTTTTTGCTCTTTACCTTTTGTTTAATAAATAAGCTTTACAAATAAGTCAAATTTGTTTTGCTTCTAATTCTTCCTTTGCCTGATTTTGCATTATCCTTAATTTATGGACATGAGTGTAATATGAGAATTAGAGACTTTGTTCAGTTTGCATATGTTCCAAAAACTGTGATGATAGTGAAGAACCTCTTTATTTAACTAGCAATAACATTTTGCTGAAAGTATGAAACTAGCAGTAACGTTATGAAACTAGCAGTAAACTAGCAATAACGTTTTTCTGAAAGTATGAAGTATGAAACCATCAAAATTAAAAAGGCAAATTAAATCCAAGCATCCTTTCTACGCCAGTAAGACAAAAAAATATTTAAAATAGAGAAAAACAATATTTTTAGAAATTTATTACTGTTAATAAAACATCATACATCAATAGAAACCTTGCATTTCCTGCCACTATCAAAATTGTAGAAATACGTCACGGAAATAAATATGGCTATGGAATTCGAAAAATTAATGTGTCAGATGACATTGTCATCAATAGAATTTCTGAAATTAACAACGACCAATTCGAGCAATTTATTACTAAATTTTAAACACAGCCTAAAATTTATAATTCACTTGCACCAGACGACTGATATTTCTAAAATAACTCAATTGTCAGTATATGTTGTGAGGATTTATTTATTTATTTCGACTAATATTTAATTTTGAATGAAAGCAACTTTCCCGTCGCTCTCCTTTCACTCACGCTTTTCATGCCAGTTGAAGATGCATAAGGTAAGCTTTCGTCAGTCGTGTTCGCATTCAAATAATGAGTCTTTTATAAAACTAACTAAATTTAATTAACACATTTAAAAAATCATCATCATTATTACCGAGGATTTAATCTCGGTTTATATCGAAACCATCCGGATATAGCGCCGTAGACTCACTTCAAACTCTTATCTAATCTAATCTGATTCTACATCTACATAAAGAAGAAATATAGGGTTACATTAAATACTTGGCGAGAATAAATCGGCGCCACAGCGCAACAGAAGGGAGTTCCAACACACTGCCTCCAGATGAACAATGACAACTGTTCAGCAGCTAATTATTTCAGAATAGATTAACAAATACAAATATTATAAAACATACTTACAATGTAAGATTTAAAGTACTTGCTTTCTTAGAAAACATTTGAAGACTAAATTGAAGTCTTCGAAATACAATAATAAACTGAATTAGAGCATATAATCAAAGATATTCACAAAATACAAAAAGATAATTGTTCATTGTTAAATAATAAAATGTCAATCAAGATTAATTTCTAGTTTGTAGAGTAACTGAATCGGTCTTTTAATTATACCAGAAGACGTCTGAAGAGCACAAGAACGCACTTTACCGTCTCTACCAAGAAAGAGCTCCTTGATCACTCCATATTTCCATAAGTGTTTTGGCATTTTGTCTTCTTGAATCAACACTACATCACCAGTTTTGAATACAGAAGTGTTACTGCGAAGGGATAAATTGGCAGAGCGAAGTTCAAGTAAATACTCTTTACGCCAACGTTTCCAGAAATGAGTAATGACTTGTTGTCTGTAACTCAACATTTTCGTGAGAACAATTTTGTTCGATTTGGGTTCAATTGAATAGTTGGCATCTGGCAAGGAATTTAAACTCTTACCAATCAAAAAATGAGATGGGGTAATCGAAAGAGGTTCACTGTTATCTTCATAAACATAAGTCAGAGGACGACTGCAGATGACAGCTTCAATTTCGGTCAGCGTGGTTTGAATTTCTTCATAGGTGAGGCATGATCTACGGAGGATTTTCTTCAAACGGATGTTTACAGAACGTACCATGCTTTCCCAAAATCCGCCCCACCAACTAGCTCTAGAAATAATAAATTTCCACATGATGCTATTTTCTCTGAAATATTGCTGAACGGCAGGTTAAGAGATTCAACTCGAAACTTCTTTTTAAAAACTATCGGCCTTTATGAAGGTTTTCGAATTGTCACTATAAATTGTTTTACATAGTCCTCTTCTAGAAATGAATCTTTTAAGAACTAATATAAAAGTTTCAGTACTCAAATTACTTGCTACCTCGAGATGGATAGCTCTAGTGACAGCACAAGCGAATAACACGATGTATGCCTTTTCTGAGCCTGTTTTTCCTTTGATATAAATGGGACCAGCGAAGTCAACAGCGCAGGTCAGAAAGGGAGGGGATTCAATTATTCTGTCCCTCGGTAATGGAGCAATATCTTGTTTTCCAGGGGATGCACTGAATCTTTTACAAATCATGCACTTTTTTAAGACTGATTTAACATGTTTTCTGCCTTTAATTATAAAATACTTTTCCCTCAGATGAATTAAGGTGCATGTAATACCAAAATGGAAAACCTTTTCATGAGCATGCTAAATTAATAAATTGGTAAAATTTCCACCTGGTAGAATCCAAGGATGTTTTTCCTTTTGAGAAAACTCAGAAAACTGAAGTCTTCCAGAAACGACTAACAAACCGTTTTCATCAAATTTTGGATTCAGATTGTATAACGATGAATCTTTATCAATAGGCTTTTCATGTTTTAATGACATAATTTCACGATTAAATACAATTTGTTGTGTCTGTTTTATCCAATATAATTGTGCATTTTCAATTTCTGAAGATGAGAGTTGACCTGAAATTTTAGATTTCCTCTTATCAATGTTGTTTAAAAATCTTAAGACCCGTGCCGTAATATTGTACACCTTGTTTAAAGAACTAAAATTCTCTAACTTTAGCAACGAATCTGATAATGCATCAACAGTACAAGATAATTGTGCAGAATTCTAACTGGATCTCTTTTCGTCTATAACATCTTTAGCATCATTATTAATAACGGTATAGTAACGACAAGTAGCGATTTCAAATATGAAAATTTATCAATGGGAGTCAAATTTGTATTATTTTCAATAGCATTAGTAAATTGACCCCAGAAATCTAGCCAAGAACTAGAATCACCGTAAAATTTTGGTATCGTAAGTTTTGGTAATCTCACTGAACGATCGACATTAGTGTTTAAAGCACTAGAATCATTTCTCAATTGAGTATTTTGAGAAGCAGTGATTTCGTTACGCAAATTACGTTCGTTTACAAATTTCGTGATTATGCACCGTGATTTAATTATTTTCTCAGCATAATTTTCATCACTTTCGATTTCTTTATCGAAATCGGCACCGGTGTAAAGATCCTGAATATCTGAATTTAATTTCTTTAAAATTTCATATTTCTCATTCAATTGATCTTTGCAAATATTCAAAAGATCAAATTTTTCTTCTAAAAATATCGATTCGTTTTCAGGAATGGTATGTATTTTATTACATAATTTCGTTGTCTGGGTTCTCATCCCAGTACGCCGTTTAATTAGAGTATCAATTTCCGTTGTCATTTTAAGTTAACAATATAACTTAATCAATCAATAAATTATCACAGAAATGCTGAAACAGCTTACCTTGAATCGAAACAATCCAATCCAGTCGCAGGACGCCAGCAAATGAAGATGCATAAGGTAAGCTTTCGTCAATCGTGTTCGGATTCAAATAATGAGTCTTTTATAAAACTAGCTAAGTTTAATTAACACATTTAAAAAACCATCATCATTCTTATTACCCAGAATTTAATCTCGGTTCATATCGAAACTATCCGTATATAGGGCTGGAAACTCTCTTCAAACTCTTATCTAATCTTATCTGAATTTACATCTACATAAAGAAGAAATATAGGGTTACATTAAATACTCGACGAGAATAAATCGGTGCCACAGCACAATACAAGGCGGTTGCAACACCAGTATTCAAATTAGTGAGCGCGTTTATTCAGATTAAGGGAAGATTTAGGGATTAAGGGAAGACTAAGGGATTAAGGGAAGACTGTTTAAACGAAGATTTGGCAAGTTCATTTAAGAGAATGCTCTGAGGATTCAGAGAATGCACTTAGGACAAGTTGTTACCGTGACTAAGTAAAGCCATTTGATTCTGTGGCTTTGAGTGCTTCTAGCCATTAGGCTCGTCTCGCCGGCTTCTGCAAACCACAGCCTTTCTGCATGTTGCTTTATCCTGTGAGCCGTTATATGCTAATCTAACTGCATTTGATTTTAGTTCAGCATTACTTATTTAAGTTAAGCCAGAAGTGTTGGCTTGTGTAAACCCAAGTTGGGTCATTGTTACTTCCTTGTGAGGAAATAAAAGGGCTATTTACATCCTTCTTCTGACTTTGTCTGTCTACATTTTAAGACAAGAGAATAATTCTTCTATAGTCTTTCTAGAGCTCATGAGTTTATGATACCGAGTAGATATGTATACTGACCTCCAAACTAAAATATGGTGGATAATAATTCGCCAACAGCAAGATTTGGCGATTGGGTCCCTAATCCCCAATCGCCGTTTAAAAGGAGGTGTGTATAAGGTACCAACAGTGGACGCAGCCCGACCCACCAAACCATTTTCTCCCTCTTTCCAGCATACCTTCGTGGTGTAACAGTAGCACACTCGGCGCTTATTCGAGAGGTCCAAGTTCGAGTCCTGTAGAGGGCACTACTCATTTTTCAAGTCTCCCTTTTCAAAAACCTTGTTGCTGCCTTTAATTGTAATTGCGCAAAACTTGGCGATTTTGCACTTCAAATTTGAACGCCGCCAAGTAGGCGGGGAAATTGTTAGTTCATTCGTCTGCGGGCACCAAGTCGTTTCGGTGTCAATTCTCGAGAACATCGGTTTTAAGTAATGTATCTTACATATTATTGTTGAGTTTTAATAACACGACTAAAAGTCATTATCGCCTTACACAGTCCACTTTAGACACACAAACAAACCCTAATAACTCTTCAATGTCAAATACATTTATAAAGAAAACATCGATAAAAAAATGATTATTTTGTCATCTTTTGGAAAACATATAAGAAGGGACAACATATATAGCAAACTTGACGAATGTTTTAAAGCTGAGGTTTTTTTAATGGAGACATTTCTTCCATTCCAAAAATGGAAAAAATTGCTTTAGAGTATGTAAATGGTGCAAAAGAAATGATGAGCAAAAATATTGGTTTTAAGTAATTTGTTAAAGCTCCTGGTAATGGTTATGTAACTTTAACGCTTGGCCATCGAGAGTCCCTTGCAGCAAAACATTTAGCAACGGAATTGAAGGATGCATTTGAGAATCCTGTCAAAATGATGAACTTTATTAAATTATGTTCCCTTAACAGCCGTTTATTTTCAAATTTATATAAGAGCATGGAGTTCAAACATAAAAGTTTGTTCTCACACCCAGAAATAAGATAGATGTCAAGTGGGCAAAGGTTAAAAAGATAACTATTAAGAGAACAAAAATTTAATCTTCAAACCCTGCAAAAATCGGATCGGCAAAATTTTTTGACATGCTTCATGTCCCTCCCCCAATAAGCAGTGTTTTATAGTGGCTTGATCTTAAGTCGCAATATTTAGCTTTACAACTGTAATTTTTAAAAAAAATTAATTTTTATCAGACAAGAGTTAAATGAATTTTTCTCTTTTATCAGTACGTTCAAAAATGTTAACTAATATCAGCGTGCAAAAAGATTCAAACTCGGTAGTGCCATCTGTTGGCAGAACTTCATATTAAAAATAATTGAATTATTTTCATTATTTCCAAAAGAAACGCTTTTAAATTTTGTCTCGAGCGACATATACAATTGAAGTTCTTGGATTTACTCTTATATTTATTTATGTTACAGCATGGAACGCATTCCCTCATATAAAATTTCAGAACTAACCCTTCTTAAAAAGATATTTAAATTAATCAGTTTTCAATGACAAAATAATTATGATTTTATTCACTACAAATTACTTGTTAATCTTTTATATGCGAAGTTTCCGTAAATGGTTATGCAGTAAATGTCCTTTTGTGAATATAACATTTCGTTAGATTGCACTTAAGCTCATCATTTTTGGTTATTAGTAATGAGAAACACTTTCGTGAAGTCAAAAAATAATAAATCCTTCAATTGGAACTGATCTATACGTGATTCAAATCTATTGTTAAAATTAAATTCTTACATTTTCGTATATAAATGCAGAAGAAAAAAATGATCATCAACGAATCGCATTTCCAGAAAAACTGATTTAAAAATTATTACATTTTTAAAGAATTAACAAATGCTCCCTCTGAATACTCATTTCAAAAATTATAATTTTTTCCTTGACTTTTATGATATTTTTTATCTTTTTTATTTCACCTTTTTATTATTATTACTATTACTTTGCTTTTCATGACATTTCTGAAACGTTTTATCATATTTTAATGTGAACATTAGTAGCTCTGGTTCAAATCCTGGTGAAAACGATGGCTGCATAGGAGTTTCCATAACTTTCCTTATGCATAACGTAAATATAACCCAGTTTTCTCTTTAAAAAGTCATCTCTGAAGATATCGTTTACCTTAAGCATGTAATCCCCCTGCGCTTTATAACTGAAATCAGAGTTCGGCAAACTTTCTTTGGAAATCGCCATATAGCAAAACACGCCTAAGGCTTGTCGGGCCATGTAGTAAACTCAAACATGTGTTATTCAACTCACAACGAAAATGGAAAAGAAAACAAAATTCATAATTTCTTATATAATATTTAAATATTTATACACATTTTGCTGATATTTTCTAAGCGAACGAATAAAATATTCTTACTTATTAATAAACATGTTGTAGAGCAGGTTAAATTTATATTAATGTGATGCATTTAACTGTTTTTTCTAAGATAATATTTCATCCCACTGGAATTAGCAGCTAGCATTACTTTTCATTAAAGTTATTTGCAAATAGTCGTATATTAATAATGCCCCGTTTTGAGATTTTACGTGTTTCATTTTCGAAAATGTTCTCTCAAAATGGTAAGTGTACACCTAAGTACAAATATAAATTTCTGTGCATGTGGTGTTATTTAACCAAATGTCTCTTCCAAAAGTTATTTATAGAATTGGGTAGATCCATGTCTTTAGATGTCATTTTTAATATATCATCATTTCGCAGGTTAGTCATTTCCAAGTTAAGGTCTGGCGAAATCTCCTCAGTTGTGCAGTTCTGACAAAGACAATGTTGAGTATGAACAGGATGAGAAGACGTAGTTGATCAAAATGTAGATGATGAGGAGTATCAGAATCATGAAAACGATGAGGAGCATCTGTAAAAAGAAGATGAATATAAGGAGGAGAAGGATGAGGAAGATGGGAAGGACGATGCATAGTAAGCTGATGAGAATGGAGAAGAGGAAAAAGAAAGTATAAGACTATGTTGATGAGGATGAGAAGGGTGAAGATTATGACGACAAGGAGGTTAAAGATTCCAAGAGGGTGATATGAGGAGGAGAATGGGGAGGAAAATGGACAAATTCACAACATTTTTTGTAAGTGTGGCTTGTTATGCGTTAGTCAGTCCAAACGTGTTTTAATAGTCCATTATGTTCAAATATGAAAATAAGTAAATCAACAATTGTTCAGCATCGTTAGGATGCAAGCCACAATTCAGTTTTATGTTCGCCAAAATCATCTAAAACCTTCCTCATGTGGTATGTATATACTGAATTTCATGAGGATTTTCCGTTATCTATAAAAATTTCTATTTTCGTTAATAACTTGCATGGGATTCGACTATTTTACTGTCACAAAGCACATAAAAGCTGTCTGCCTATGGGGTGGAATACCTTCGTGTAGGACTTAATCAAAGGCAAACCGGCTAGCATTCATTTCACATATGCGGAACACCATGAAAATGCCCATAGTACCATTTCATAAGGCGGGATTTGAACTCGGGCTGAATTACTAGTGTTCAGCGAATGACTCCGGAGATGGTTCCATTTGCTTTGCTTCTTTTGGTAATTTTTTACTTTCCTTTCATTGTATAAAATACCGTTATTCATTTACTAGCAAGTAGTTGAAATTCGTTGGTATCGCTTTCTGGTTATGGAGCGTGATCATTTAGATTACAATTGAAGAAAGCAATGGGGTCGAATTGCTGATAATTCTGCTTAAATAGTACTGAAGGTTAAATAATGATGTATGCTTATACGCAATGCAAACAACCTAACTAATAGTTTTAAAAAATACTGGGTTTCAAGGAAGGTTTATTTTTTGAATATGCACGAGAAAATGTAAACTTGTTCTAGCCAAAAAAAAAACTTGCTTTGTACTTTGAAGCTCATTGCCTTGTATACGGCTTTGTAATTATCAGTGTTTTTAACGAAAATAAGATTTTAGTACCTAAAATTTATATATTTCAGTTAAAAATATTTAATCATTTCTGTCGGAATGCACAATAAAAATAAACGCATGTGTCGTCTGAAACATTCCCTTCTAAAAATAAAGTCTTAAAGCAGTGAAGTACTACGCTACGCTTAAAAATCTTTTTTCTTACCCTCCCCCCAAAAGGAATTTCAGATAAAACTATTGAAAAGAAAAAAATAGACTATAATTAGAAAAATATCAGTGACAATATAAAGCAAAGTAGATAATATCAATGCGTACTAATAAAGCAGTTGATATTACACACACTGTAAAATATTTTTTCTTAATGGAGGAAAAAATCTTTATCCGAAGAACAATAAACCTTCAACAATACAACAAACCGTCAACAAATTCTTAGTTGAAAGGTAACCAAGAATAGAAATAATAATCTATTATTAAAATTAAGATCGCAATGAAGTATCGAAAAATAGGTACTAATAAAAGGGAACAAAACATCTGATCATAAATAGGAGATGGTGATGAATAAGAAGAATGGTCGCATAAAGGTAAAGCAATTTGCATTTAAATGATGTAATCAGCGAATATTATTTAAACGCGGAATGGCAACAATATTGCAAAAAAAATGCTTCATCATTTTTACAAAGAAATAAAACTAGGACAATTATTATCGATGCCAAAGGATATGATTTCTAGATGTGAAATAAAATGTAAAACAGTTTTAGTTCTCAAATAGAGGAACCTGATAATGGCAAAGTGCCATCGTTATGAATCTTTGAAAGATTAATAGCGTAACAGCAAGAAATTATTGATTCAATATTTTTTTAATTTAAAAGTTCAGACCATCTGTGAGTTTTTCTTTTGAAATTCTGATTTTTATTGCGAGTTATGGCTTCTTTTGGAGAACAAGAAATTGTTAGAGCACTTTTTTTTTCACTTTTTTAGAAAATGAGCTTAAATCGATTATTTGTAAACTGATATAATTAACTAATTCCTAATCTTGAACATCTGCTAATTATCTTACTTTGGCTCGTATCTAGAAAATATCACTTGTGATCTAATTTTAATTAAAATATTTTTTCTGTTTCGATTTTTCATTAATTGTTTCATATATATTCTTTTTTTTATATTTTCTTATGTATTTTCGTTGTATCAAAATTTCAAGTACAGTCTGTCAAGTACAGTCATGAAAATAACTCCGCATTTTTAAATTACAACACATTTATGCTCTTTCACACAGCCATATACGTAGTACATCTCATATCTAACTACAACTCACCTTCTACCATTTTTCCCTCACTCCAGCTCTTACTTAAATTAAAATCTTAAGCTCTTACTTAATTACTTTTTCAGTTCAGGAATATTCAGCTCACTTTCATGCATGGCACATATGAGATACATTTTTACAATCAGCTTTACACGAACTTAAGTCGAACTATACCCTTAATTTTGGGCTAGTAATCAGTTTCTCCTAACTATTATATACCATCCAGCGAAGTTAGCTTAGGACATTAAGGGGCATGTAGAATGGAATTCTTTTACACTTTTTTATGGGTTAGAAAATTCATTTAATATCTGAACAATGTATTTTTAATGCTGTAAACCCAAACTGGAGCCCTAAAAGCTCCCAAGAAGTTAGACATGAAGTTAGAAGTGACGCCCTCCGAGAGGACAGCTCGGAAACAAGAAGTAACCTCTCAAATGAAAGACTTCGCAGAGCAGGAAGGCATATTATATGGCTTTGGTATTGCATATTAAGCTTATATAGCGATATATCTACTTAACCATCACTTCAAAAGCAGTATGTTTTCCTATCGAAAACTTTCAACGCGTTATTATGGAGAACACTGTTTCCGCGCGCGTTGCAAACTTGCTCAAAAATTAATTGACCGATCGAATTCGAATTTCACGCAGATATTCTTTAACTTCATGACCATATCTTAAACCTAAAATATCACTGAAAAACTAATAATAAATATTGTTTATTACCAATTGTTTGCAAAAATATAAATCGATTTTTTAAATAAAGAGTCCTAAATTTTTAACTTTCGTTTTTTTCTTAAATTTGTGTTCAAGATCTGCGCAAGATCTTACTTTAAAGCATAGGTTCCCAACCTTTTTCGAACTGGTGCCCCCTTTTCTAGTGAATATTTCAATACCGCCCCCCTAGAGAAATAAGAGCGTACATAATGCATGTTGAAAACAAGAATTAAAAAAAAATTACTAATAGATAGCATGTTGTTGGAATTGAAACGCTACTGAATTTCTTCATTATTCAAAAAGAAAAATAAAAGTTTTAGCTTACCTGTTATAAGGACAGGCAGGGGTTTTGATGATACGAAATAATCCATAATAAACTATTGCTTTCTAAATAAATAAATTGACAGTTTCAGAGAACACTCAAAAGGCATACTTAATTATTATTAAAAAGTGTTTTTATTAAAATTTAAAGGCATCGAATTTCTAAAACTAATGAGAAGGCTGAATTTGATGCATTTTAAGAAGCTTGTTAATATCAGGCTCGATTTTACTTAAAAACAATCGTAAATCGCCGCGTTCAGTAACATGGAGCCGATTTCTCTTTTTCGTTACCAATGTTGCTACAGCACTAAATATACGTTCTGCTAAATATGAAAATGGGAATGCTAGCAGAAATCGTTGCACAATCGACCATAATCTTGGATACAATTGCGAAATCGACTTCTGCAGCCAAAATTCTTGGTAGACATTCTTGAATTTAATTTTTAATTCCTCATTTATCGTCAGTTCTATCAGTTTTTCTTCTAACTGAGATGGTCCTGCTGTGTTGACATTGGAAAAAGGATCCAAAACCCAGTCTGGTATGTCCATGTTTAAAATGTCCTCGAATCGTTCCTTGAAGTCATTGTAGAGGTTTTCCAAGTGCTGACAGTAAACAAGCAAGTCGTCGTGCTTGAATGATACTGCTGATAAACATGGGAAGGTATGGAATTCACGTCTGCCTATATTTCTTTTATATAATAGCAGTTTAGACACGAAAGCAGCAATGCTATTTTTAGTCTTAATCAAGTTTAAGTCTTCTCCTTGAAGTTGGAGATTGACATCATTAAACAATTTATAGAGGTCTGCTAAGTACGCAATATCGTTTTTTGATGCGATGAGGTTGTCGCGCAATTCCGTGTCTTTGTTTCCTAGGAACTCTATCACAGATTCAAACAGATTGTAAAATCGAGTCAAACAAGTACCTTTTGAAAGCCAGCGCACCTCTGTGTGAAGCAGCAATCGGTTGAAATCTTCATCATTTGCAATGCAAAGCTGACTAAATAATCTGTCATTCAACGAGTTACTTCTGATTTTATTAACTGCTCTTATAACATATTGCAGTGATGTATGGAGACGTTCGCTCAAATTTTTCGCAACCAAATGCTGTCGATGAATTACGCAATGCACAGCAAGCACGTGCGGAACTTTATTTTTTAAGCATGCTATGAAGCCTTTGTGACGCCCTGTCATAGCCGGTGCGCCATCCGTAGCAACCGACAAAATATTATTAAAAGGAATTTCCTTTTCGTCAAAAAACTTTTGCAGTGTATCAAATATGGTTTCTCCTTTTGTATCTGTTTCCAAATTGGTAGCAAACAACATTTCTTGACATATTTTTTCATCTTTGATAAACCTCACGTACGACAATAACAATGCTTCATTGGTTGGTAAAGTGGACTCATCCAGCTGAATTGAAAATTGACAAGTCTGCAGATAATTGCACAACGATTCTTCAATGTTTTCGGCCATCTCATCAATTCGTCTTTGCACAGAATTATTGCTCAAAGGAATTTTTCGGATAATATCTGTAGCTGGTTTATGGAGCACGGTGGTTATTACTTCTTTAACTGCTGGTAAAATTAAATCTTCCCCAATAGTATGTGGTTTGCCTGTTTTAGCAATCAACAATGAGATATTGTACGAAGCTCGAAGTCCGTCATCGTCTTGTTTAGAAGCTGATGAAAATAATTTTGATATAGTTGGCTGATTTTCAATCTTCTTTTTTATCTCTAGAAAATACACTGGTGTCCAAAAGTTAAGCATAATTGATAATTATGTGAATAAAGAAGGAACTGTTAATCAGAATGGCGGGAAACGTGATATTCGAGTGTAAAATGGTTATAAAATAAGGAAGCAAATCAAAAGAACGATAATAATTAATTTTATTATCCAAAGTAGCAGTTTGAAAGAAAACTGAGAATAGCAAGGGTTCACACTTTAAAGGAAAAATGAAAGAAAACATTAAATAAATTATTGACGCTGCATTTTAATAAGGCGTGTGGTCACCTCTGACAGCCAGGTACGCTGCACAGCGATTTACCATACTTGCTATGAGATGATGAATGAGTTGTGGACTCAAACGGTTCCAAGCTTCTTGGAGAGTTCTCTTCAGTTCTGTAACGAAGCTTGGTGGGTGCGAAAGGGCTGCAATTTGTCTCCCGAGCATATCCCATACATGCTCGATAGGATTTAAATCAGGGGAGTTCGCAGGCCACGACATGCTCTGGATGTTTTCCGTTTCAAGGAAGTCATCAACCAGAACCGCTCGGTGACACGGCGCATTATCATCCATGAATATGAAGTCAGGACCGACAGCACCTCGAAACAAGCGAACATAAGGCTCAAGAACTTCGTCTCTGTATCTTTGACCAGTCACAGACCCCGTGTCAAAGAAATGGAAGTCTGAGAGGCCGTCCATCATGATGCCTGCCCATACCATTACTTCCCTTGATGATGTCGGAAAATGATGTCTCTCCGATATATTTCTTGGTTGAAAACGTGGTCCACGTTCTCTCCATATCGTTACCCGACGAGAATCAGTACTCAGACTAAACCGGGACTCGTCACTGAACATCACATTGGCCACTCTCCCACACTCCAATGTTGATGTTTCAAACTCCAGTTCAAACAAGCGCGTTTCTGCCCAGACGTGAGGGGAATGCCAACTGCTAGTCTTCTGGCATGCAGGCAAGCATGATTGAGTCTCCTGTAAACAGTTTGTCTCGAAATTCGTATGCCTGTGGCGACTGTGAGCGCCGAACCCAGTGCTCTGGCAGTACTGCCCCTCTGACGTCGCGCACTTATTACCAGATATCGGTCTTGGCGAGGGGTTGTGACTCTTGGTCTACCTGATACTGGTCGTCGGGTAACATCTCCCGTTCTTTAAAACCTCTGCCACAGTCTTAAGATCACAGACTGGTTCACATTCAGAATTCAAGACACTTCGGTTTGTAATCGTCTGGATTCCAGCATTCCAATGATTCTTCCTTTCGCAAACATCTCCAACTGACGTTTTTGTGCCATCATTCACCTTGTTTGATGGTTAACAACGTTCTTTTGCACAGCAGTTGCCCGAAACTTGTCTGATCTGCCTATGCTGCGTGAATCGGTTTCTCTGCGTTCCGACATGCGCAGGTGTTTCGCGAAGAACGTAGTCGACTGAAAGGTTTTGCATAAACCCAATGTTTCTTCTTCACCCAATTAATATCCGCAAGAAATTTGGAATAATTTTACGAATATTTACTCCATGTTTTTCGCGTTTTACAATTTATGCTTAACTTTTGGACACCAGTGTAGGTCATATCTCTGTCTTTCTTATCCGGATGCATTTTATTAAGATGATCTTGAAGCCTAGAAGGTTTCATCGCTTCATTCGAAAATGTTTTTTGACAAATAAGGCACAATGGAGATGATGGATTTGAGGGATTTTCGATAAATCCGTATTTTATATAATCCGCACTGTACTGCCGCCTCTTCTTTTTTGCTTCCGACATGGGTTTTTCTTTACTTATACTTGATCCAAGTTAAGGGAGCTGCAA
>KK120826.1:52350-100903 GCA_000611955.2 Stegodyphus mimosarum
ATATATATATATTTAAATTAGAAACTGCTCAATTTTAGGTCACACTCTGTTAACTTCAAAAGCAGAAAAAATTACAAAAGGGAAAAAAGCGGGGGAAAAATATACTTGTTTAAGAGCATCACACATTTCTTGTAATAACTAGGCATTCATAGAAAACGAACATTGCGTAAGATATTTGTGCTCTCTGTGGACTAACAGGGTATTATATAAGCTCTGTTTATTAAGTAAGATAAATATTTACAGCTTCACATTACTTTAATCCAGAACGCAAGGAATACAGAAAACTCAGACAGCAAGAAAGCAAAGCACACAAAGAGACAGATATCTCATCTGACCTAGTAAAGAATGATTACAAAGTACTGCCTGGCGACATATCAAGACGTGCTCAGGCATTTTATTTCCGTTTTCAAATTTTTAATTGCACAACAGGACTAGTATTAACGGGTAGCTCACATGCTGCTATTTCAGCACTACCGCTGAAGCATCGCAAACAGTCTCACCAGAACTTTGATTTCCATTGGCTAGGCTGGAATTTAGAAAAGTGCTTTTCGAACAAAAAGTAAGTGGTAAAGCTCCGATTGAAGCCAATATCTTCTTAAACAAGATGTTGTTCTTTATGTTTAAGAAAGTCGAAACGGCTTCATATTTAAGAAAGTCCAAAAATCTTCATGTTTAAGAAAGCCACTCTTCACGACGCACCAAAGTCGTGTGATTGAATGAGCAAAGCGTTTTTAGTGGCACCATTCGTTGAGGAAAAATCCTTCAAAACGTCGATTTCATCAGCTAGAGTCAAACTCATACTCTGTTGCTTGCTCAGCCCATATTTAAATCATCGGATGAAAAGTGCATTCATGATCCAAGGACAAAATCAGTAATTAGTTTTCTGCTTTCAGAGCGCCACTGATACAATAATCGCCGCTTACAAGCGTTTGCTCTTCAAACACACAAAAAGATTTAATTTCTTCTAAAACTCTCAGAATACAGAGGCAACAGATGTATTCTGGCAAGATAAAGTTAGCACTTCATATTACGTCTGATATATCCATTTCACTATTTAACGTGAAATCAGATAATGTTTTCAGGTACCTCACCTTCTTTAGGATAGGATTAAGCTCCTCAGACTGTGCGTCGTCATGTCCTGTTGCGTAAATTTTGCCCTGATATATATTTCTGAAGATCTACAATATTATGCTTTATAAGTTTGTACAGTATCGTGCTGCTTTAATTGTCAACTTCCAAAACCGTACAGACAGACGACGACTTACCGCCTCGTCTTCCTTTTAAAATACAAAATTCCAAACTAAGATGAAGGTTTAAAATAAAATTCTTTATAAAAACGTCAGCCTAACGATTGCAAAAAACTTTGCGTAACAAAACACAACCTTCGCAGCTTGTGGGAAATTCACAAAAAATATTCAAATTAAATTGAAACATTAAATGCAAAGTAAAGTGCATCTAGTAAGCTTTGATTTGGAATTGAGGTTTCAAGAAACAACTTCAGTTAACAAAACTACGCTTATTAAACAACTCAGGGCAGCAAGGAGTTCTAACGAAGTGACCAGTCAGTGATAACTACAAAAAACTTTCAAAGTTTGAACTCAAGAAACTCTGAACCCAAATTAATTAAAGAAGTAAACTAGTTTGGGTCTTGGTGGAAGTTAAGGAAAGCAGAAGGCAAAGTAAGGGTAAAATAATTCGATAGCCGGGTTAATTAATTAAAAACGTACTAGCTTTTTACCACGTTTATTAAACATTTTACTATTATATACTGTTAAGATTTCACTATTGCCTATTATTACGTTCATTTATTTGGAAACGAAACTATTTAACGATTCCTTACTTTAAAACACAAAGTTGCTAAGTGACTCGTGAAAGATTGTTTATGAAAAAAAGAAAGCAATTCATTTCATAATGTTCCAAAAGCACCTAATATAAAGTTTGCAACAAAAAGCAATATCGTCTTCTTGCTGATGTTCTTCCTTCGGCCTCCATTGTGAAGCCTAAATGTGAAATTCCTCAACGTAAAACACTTCATTTGGTTTGTTCTATCCTAGACAATATACACTCTGTGTCATCAGTGGAAAAATAAATTTCCCTTGCTTGCAATGCAGTAAAAGTATATGTTCCCAATAGGGGAAAAAATCCTTATCGGGTCTTTTAATTACCCAAAGAAGCTTTACTCCAGTTTAGGACAAATAATAAGAGTTTTGCTGCAATTTCTATAAATATATTTACAATCTGACTGCTGAGGCAGTCAAGCAGTTCTTGACTTACACATTTTAAGTGGCTAGGATTAAAAATATACGAGTAAGCACTCACCCTAAGAAGCTTAAAAATGGCGAGGCCAACGCTTCTCAGTAAACAACAGTTATACCAATCAGTGAAGTATGTTACACTTTGATGCTAAACGTTTAGGTTTACGAGAGAGAGAAAAAGTTTTATTAGAGTTTATGCAGATTTTAATGACCCCTCGCATCCTAAAAACGGAGAGTTATAACGAGTAGCTACTATAAGGTAAGAGGATTTAATGTATACTCTCATCAACTGGAAAATTTCTGCGCTGATCGTTATGAAGAACTGTTACTATAACGAGCAATCGTTATAACGAGCATCAACTGCGCTAAATTCAAAGGCTATTTTTTTATATTTGATAAACAGATCTGAACAACTAATAGTTAAGAATGTGTATGCAAGACAAAAGAAATATGTAAATCAAAACACTAACTTAAATTTGCAGTGGCCGCTTAACTTCCCTCTTTAATATGGTTATTCCCTCTTTCTATCCTAAAAATAATAACTGCTTATAATAAAGCACTCTTAACTACATTATTCTAAAATTAGCCTCCTTTGCATGACACTTAACGTCAATAAAGCTGTACGTACATAACGCTTCAGCAAACAGTTATTTGAATTTGGAAACCGAAACTTAATATAAGCCAATTAAAATAAAGCAAAACCAAACTAAATCATTCTAAATGTGGATTTTATCTTAGACACACTGCATTCGCTCTTTTGCTTCTCTGTTGTCAAGCCGTTCGCTGTTTGATGTTTTTTCCTGGTTCGAAATTCCTTGTTATAAAGATACAAAAAAGGCACAAATGTAAATAAGAACCGGCGAGCAGACTGGACTCTTTTCGCTGTGTAATTCAAGTTTAGTTCTAAGTAAGGTTGTGCTTCTCAAGAACTGATTTGGCCAGAATAAAAAATGCGGTACATCATTCACTACTAATAAGATCTTTCACGCACCAAACTCCACTCTCTAAATCCCGTGCTCTTGCTAATGCCGCAGCTCTCGGATCGCATTAAATCTGAATCATTATATTTATATAAATATATATTCAGTAAATAAAAAAATCTAATTAATTTAGTTGCACTTCAAAGAAAATAAAAGCGTCCGAACAAATCCATTCACAGCTCTTAAAGTTGTACAGGCAATTAGATCAGGACTGCTACTCAGAAATTTAATGAGTACTAATTAAGTGAAGAGGTTCTTATGGTATCTCACTAAAAACTGGATTATTTAACACATATGAAAGCATGCAAGAGGGTCCTGCCTAAGAGAAAGAATCATTTCATGGAAATGGCCCAAACGAAGATGGCTGGTAATCGTATTAGGCAAGGAAAAAAGCGATAAAAACTCATTCACATAGTCTAGTCAACTGCCAGAAATCTAACCTGAGATAAACTACAAGTGTTTATAATATTTAATCGCTCCATCAGATGTGAGCAGTATATCACGAAATTTCATTACCTTTGTAATACCTACATAGCATTACCTTTTGCATTAAAAATAAGGTTTTTATTTTGTTTTAAACTTTTTGCTATATTTCAATACTTTTTGGAATCTAAAACAATCTATCTAAGCAATGAGAATATAAAAAGCATCCAGACGTACTGAAGATATCATTTCTTTCTTAGCAAATATTTAAATATATTCATCTGGTATTTAGTATATTATATTAAAATGTAAATACATAACTAAAAATCAGATTTGTCATTTGATGCGTAGCATGTGAAAAAGGAAAATCAATGGGACAAATTTTATCTGTTATTGTATTCTTTTAACGTATTTTCATATATTTAAAATGCGCAAACAAGTTACTTGTCTGATGCGAGATAGTATGTCGTCTGATCGCCCTCGAAGTTGATAACGTTTTATTCAAAATTCTGCGCCAAAATAAAGCCGCGTTTTTGCCTTATATTTTTCAACCATTTCACATTTCTTCTTAACCATTTTGTTCATCTATCAAGAACTGAATTTCATTACTTTGATTCGGCAGCACTGATATTTATCCCAGGCATTTATCTTTTAGAATTTTTTGTAATTTTGCCTATTAAGAACTGAATATTGCCTTATTGATCCAATAATGCTTTTTATCTGTACTATTCATACTGCCAAATTTCATGTAATTTCTATGAAAAGTATACTGTGTTTTTTAGAATGCAATTTCTTCCTGTAACTGTTTTTGCGTAAATTATTTTATATGAAATTAATATTTATTAACACCAATATCGAAGAATTTTAGATATTTCTATATTGGAGACTCCAATAAATTTTACTTTACCTAACTGCCACTTCGAAGACGAAATATTTCTCTCTTCATTCAGCTCGTCTGGCAGAATACTATTTTTTATTAACTGTACTGGCTTAAAATGAACACCTACATATTTCATCCAAACATCTGAAATACGAAATTCGCCTTTTTTCAGAGCATTTTTAATAATTCTGACCAAAACTAAGAAAAGATTTATGAGAACACCGAGCCATGGAATCAGTGTTCCACATCATCCCGCAAGAAATATTTTTATTCTACCTAGATCTGCATGATTACGAATCAAAGAGGAAGGAGGGGGAGGAAAAAAGTAGTTTCTTTTCTCCAGGTTTGAAAAATGAAATAAACACAGTCAGGATGAGACTTTACACTTCCCCCCTCCCGATTTCTCATTCCCCTTCCGGTTTATGTTTTTATCTTGGCTCTTTTTCTAGCGCTGAAAGCGAAAATCGGAGGGGGGGGGGAAATCTGTAGATCAAAGTGGCTTTTCAAAGAATATCAAAACACGAAACATCTACAAAAGCGTTTTCAAAATACCTTAAAAAAATGTCTGAGAACCATTTCGGTATTGCACTACTATTTTTTTATTTATCGTGCACTTTCTACACGCATTTTGGTAACTTGAGAAAAGCGATAGAGTTTTTTTTTTCCTTTCAAAGAAATTTTCGAAAATGACGTTCAAAAGAAAATGGCGTTCTTTTCTTATCCTTGATGCTGATCCTCTCCCCCTTTTTTTTTATTGATTTCTTTCTTTTTTTTTTTTTTAAATCTTTATTTTACTATTTTTTTAGATGGTATCGGTCGCAAGCATTCTAAAACTCATACGGATCGAGGTTTAAGTGTAATATCCCCAGAATCGTGGAATGAAAGAGCAATGACGACACAATCGCACGTGCCGCCTGCGGAAGAATGCCTGTCGGATAGTTTAGTGATTGGATGGCAATGTAGTTTCTAAACCACAAAGTTTTTTACTTTTACGAGATAAAATACAGTCTAAGAAAGCCGTTTGAAATCACTCACGTCAAATTGAGATTGCGAAGCATTTATTTCAGTTAAAAATGATAAAAAAGATATTTACTTGGAACAACCATTTAAACAGATATGTTATTATACTAGCTAATTATATGAATCTCAAATCGTTATTTTTTACGCAGAATGCTGTAAATACACGTAAATATTTTGGCTGGTTTCGTGCTATTTTCAGTCTGGATTATATTTTGTATTTTTATAGTGTTATGTATTATTTTTATTTATTAGCACCAGAGATTCTAGTTTAGTCCCGAACCTCCCTTTTGAGTCGGCACCACTTGCCTTTTGAGTAAACCTTTGTTGACATCAAGTGTTATCGCCATGTTCTATTTTTTAAAGGAATATTACAGCAACTTTAAAAAAATATCTGGCAAGACAAATAAAAGGATCTTGCCGACAAATGTTATCGCCATATATTATTTTTAAAGAAATAATATAGCGAATATATTTAAAAACATGTATGGAGATCCATTATATCAGGGATTCTAAACATATACTGTTTTTAAATTTTTTCGTTGGCCTTCAATTATTGAAGAATTGGAGAAACTTTAAGTTACTGGTGGACTGTTAAAGATAATTAAGAACTATTTTAGTCAAAGAAAAATTGTCCTCCTTGATAATCAGAATGAAATGATTTTTGAAAGATATTTGAACCAAGATTGTCCACAGGGCTCGTGCACTGCTCCCCTGATGTGGAACCTCATCGCCAACAAACTTATTAGAAATATAGATATGGATAATGTGGATATAATGCGTTTACAGATTATATTTTATTTTTGATTTATGACGTTTCGTTGGAAAAAATAGAAAAGAAGTTTATAGAGGTAGAACGAAAATTGATGGATTGGAGTAATTAAGAATACATTGAACTTAATATTAAAAAAAACATATGGCCTTTTTCCCCCTTCGTGAGAAATGTGTTAGACCCCCTAGAATAAAGTTTAATGAAAAAAGAATTAATTTTTTGGATTCAATCAAATATTTAGGAGTCATTATTGATTGTAAATTGAACTTTATAGAACATTTTAAAAGTATGCAAAGGAGGACTGACGGTATGTTAAAATATTATAAAAATACATTTTCACGATTTTATTGCTCAAAAGAGTACAACCCTGGGGTTTTTATTTAGAAATGTCATTACTCCTATAATTATGTACGGTGTTGGTGCATGGGGTGTGATGCTAGCAGTCACTAGAGTATTTAGAACAGTTTCAACAGCGGTGGCATGTATTCTTGCCGGTGAGCCTCTTCTCTCAGTACAATACAGGTACTTTTATCACGAATTTTTATTGGATAATGGTTTTATTAATGAATTAGAGATTAAAGAAGTGATTAAAAAGAAAGACTTTTTTCATAAATATTCTGATATGGATACTCATCCGGCCGAAAAGACCGTAATTGAAAATAAGAGCTTTTGGGATATAGGTCAGATTGATATTTATACAGACGGAGTGGGAATGAACAATGGAGTTGGGTGTTCATGTGTGATTTATTTGTATGGAACAGAGATCGAGTACCAAAAATATATGTTAAATCCATTGAATTCAGTTTTTCAAGTTCAGATTGGAGCAATTTTTTATGGATTAAAATGGGTTAAAGAAAACTTGATTTACATACATAAAATAGATATTTATTCCGATGCTTTCTCTGCTTTATACGTAATTTCTAATATTCACACTGATAATTTATTAATAAACAAAATTAAATACAATTTCAAACTTTTGGCTGAAAAACGCAACATAAATTTACTTTGGATCAATACTGCCCATGTTGGATATATTGGTAATGAGAGGACGGACACGCTGGCAAAGAAAGCTGCTCAACGCCTGGGAAAGAAAGATATTGAAGTTTTATATTCGAAAAGAAAGTTGTCAAATGTTATGAAAAAGGAGATATTTGTGGAATGGAAAGAAAATTGGAAATCGTCTAGAAAAAATAATGATTATATTATATTTTCGAAAATTGATAAAAGGGAAAAGATATTTCACAATACAGATATGAACCAAATTATTAGTGGTCACGCATTTATTAGCATTATTACTGGTTTTTTCCCAGCATATTTTAAGAAGAGATTTGGTCTTCAAGAAATTGAAAACTGTCAATTTTTTAAAGTAAAAGGTAATAATTGTCACTTCCTTGAATCTTGTAGTTTTACTAGAAACATAGTTCACAGACACCAGTTTCATATAAATGGGGATTTTGAAAATTATGAGAAATTTAAACAAGTAGCTGAAGAAATTATGATGAGAATTAATCAGAAAAGAGAGGCGAGATGGATTTTGATTGGATTGGATAATTTCATGGAACATGGCTGGCTCGCTGTTCTCCGTTATTATTTGATGGGTCGGCCTCTATGATGGCTTGATGGATGAACTTGTTTCGGTTCGGCCTGGGGAGGGCGGGGTTTCACCCCTTACAACAACAAAAACCATTTTAAAATATTTTATGATTTTTCTCGTGAATTTTATACGGTATAGTGCGAAGAAGTGGTGTTTCATAAATAAAGTCGAAACAACCAGAAGTGATTAATAAAAATTTGGGTAAGGCTGCCATCGACTGCTTTCGACAATATCGCCAAACCGCGGAATTTATAGAAAATAATGGATAAATGTATTGGGTCATTATAATCATGAAAACTTCATTGTGGTTTTACGCAACCCTGATCTTCAATGATCCACATTAGGTTTTGTGAGGAAATTATGAATTAATTACTATTTCTCTGTTTTCCTCTTGCATTTGGAAAAACTTTTAAAAAAGATCTAATGTGGACACTACATCACTTCTAGTACCGCCTATTAAATTATACAAATTGTTTGCTGCACTCCATTTAACCTTATTTCCTCGAATCATTCTAACTTAATTTACTGATTCCACGAGGTAAGTTAAAAACTATCTCAAAATCTGCAAATTTTGAAATTAAATGTAACGGTCTGTTTTTATTGTGAGGAGTTAAACTTCTTATTTTGTTTTTCATGACGACCCAAAAATGTTCCTAAATATAAGTATGGTAACCGGGAGATTGCATTAAAGCTTAAGTTTTGCTTTTGTCGAAAATTAATTTCTTTTTAAATTTGAAGCTGCTGAAACGTGAATATTTTCGTCATTTAAAACACTTCTGTAACTGGAAGTATACGATTACGACCAACGTTTGCGAAAATAAAGTGAGCGGTAAGGATATTTAAGCTGGGTTTGAGCGTGGGCATACTTTTGATAATGATGATGGCATTAAAAAAGGGAAGTCTGCAACTAGATGTTATAGCAGTCTCATACACAAAATTTCAACAGAGTTCATTTTTCAGTTTTGTGAGGTATATATATAGGTACGTGCGTGCGGACAGATGTCACGCAAAAATTCACTTTTGAATATATCTTAAATCCATTTTATAATCCCTTTAGGAAAACAGAGTCTTTTATTCTGCCTTTACGAACAGATATCATGCAAAAAAAATCGTCCAGATGGATTCGAGAAAGGTCAAAATGGATAGCTCCGTTGAGATATGATACCAGAAATTCTTCGTCGTTGCAATACTTCGTTTACTTCATACAACTAGGCAAAAAGGATTCGAACTTGTGCGTGCCTTTTACGGAACAATAAACAGTGTATTACCTTCAAAGTTGTGGGGACTACTTATAAAGATGCGCTAGCTCTGACACCCAGTTCTTCGAAACAGCTCAATAAAAGACATCGCGGAACACCAACTTGTATCTGTATTTGAATGAACTTATGTGGCATCGAATTTACAAAGAAAGTGACGATTTTGTTTTTATTTTATATTCCAATAAGGACTTTTGAGAGCTGGAAATGATTGGCATTACTTTGATTGAAATTCTTTATCAGAAAATCTTACAGTTTGAGCTCGTAATTATCTGAGGCTTTATATGCTATATTCGTAATTGTTGATTAATTAATTAAAGAGGGAGAAATCTGTTATCATTTAATGAAATAGTAATTTTTCCTTCAACCTTCCACTGGAATCGTTGATTTAATTTTGGCGGGATCTTCGCCAATTCTCCCGGATGACGAGAAAATGAGTTAAGTATCGGTGTATTTTATGTTATAGTTTTATTATGTATTTTTGTTTCCTCAAATATGTGGCCACTTTTTGTTTCTAAATGTTCATTTCGTGTTGCACATCTTATATTTTTGAAACTATCGAGCTTTAAATAGCTGTGATCACAGTTAACTAGAAGCTGAGATATAGGCGAAAACTCTAGCAACGGCTCTTAACGATGATTATTGTTAAGATGGAGTGGCTTATTGGAGATTTTTAGCCAACTTGTCAGTATCCTGGAAATTTTCAGAAAGCCTTGAGAGGTTTTTTTTGTTGTTGTTATTGTTGCTTTTGTTTTTGTCCCCCGAAGTTTTCGGAAGGGTATTCATATATAGGGCTTCATATGAACTTTGGAAATCCGTTTAGTTCAAAGAGACAGAATCAGATCAGATTTTAATTAATCTATCATAGTTAAGTTAGAGATATTCTTCGCATGTTAAAAGGAATTCGCTCTTTCGTTTTTCTTGAGCCATTTACAGCTGTGTGTAGTTATTTATTTCAATAAAAAGTCATTTTCTTCTTCTAAGTCTTTCACAATTACTAAAAAAGTCTCTAAAGTACCATACCTCACGACAATATTTTAAATAAGAAAATTGAAAATTATGAATGTGTTCTTGTCGATATAGCTCAGTAAAATTGTTAGTTGTATGACAACTCGTCTAAAAGTCATCTTCTTAACCTAAAATAATGCGTATTTTGCATAATAAATTTTTTTTCCATGCTGCCTTTTTGCACTGGAGTAACATTACCTTCCTTCAAGTGTCTGTGAGTGCATATATTAATTGAGAAGTTTATTCATAAAGACAGTCGCAGTCATCAAAGTCGGTTGAATTTTTTATTGTTGGCATATGCAGCAGCGCATGACTTGGCACAAAGGCGCGTCTGCTTTTGAAGAAGTTTTCGTTGAAGGATTTCGCCAGACAGGAGATGATAATGTCGACTAAAATGTAATACTGAGGTAACTCGATATACATCCGATTCGAAATACGTCCAACTTGTTATATGTCCTGTTCGGACTCGAAAATGTGTGTATGGTACACGATATTTGTGCGTAATATGCCTCCAGTTCGTTGAATCACAGCTGCAGGCAATTTACTTCATTACCACTTTTGAGGATATCCTAGGACTGGCCATGAGAGTAAATATGTTATTTCTACAATTCAGTAAATAACTTGCGCAATAACTTTGAATTTTCAAGTCATTTATGTTTCTTACGTGCATTCCTTTTTGTGAATTTAATAAGTTTAATAATGAGTTTTAGGAAAGTAAATGAGAAGAGTCAAGCAACGAAGAAAATTGTTAGGATCACAATGCAGGTGGAAAAATGCTTGTTGTAAAATATAAAGATGTCATGCGTATCCTGGACTTCGCTATTGTATACCTTATGGCAAGTGCGATGGGTTCTGCTATTACGAAAAGCAAAGACGCTAGTAAATTGACTAACCGTGCGAAGGGGATGAAAATGATTACCAAAGATCAGAGACGTTAGAGCATGCTGAAAAATTGCTTTTGACCTAGATAGTAGAACAACATTTATATACAGTATCATGTGCAACACTTCATTTATGTGTAGTATGTATTTCACCCACTGCACGTGTATTTTAGTATTAATCAGTATTACAAAAATAACAATAGGCTTTCTTTATCAGAACGGATTAATTATTTTCCCTTTGTTTTTTATTGGAAAGTTTATTTGGTATACGTCGAAGCATCTGGAGCGCTTATACGCAGATTATAATATAGAAGTTGGTGTCGTAACGCAGGTAACATGATGTAATATAGAAGTTGGTGTCGTAACATGATTAGCGGAATGATGGAGGTTCGTGCATTCAAGATGGCAATGGTAGTGGCCGATAAAAATTTTCCTTCTTCTCACTGACAAGCATTTTAAAGCCATCACAGATATAGTGTCGCAGTAAGCGCTCCTTTTAGTTCAAGCGGCATTAGACAAGAAAGGCTATTTAATTTCGTTTTGCCATTTTGCGTGGAAAACTTCAAATACCCGTTTCACTTTTCCAATTGTTGCCACCAAATAGTTTCGATCTGTGTAATATTTAGAAAAATTAAATAATGAAGAATCTGCATAAATGTATGTAGGTTTCTCACATTGTGATAAAACAATGGTACCTACAGCCATCAAATTTTGAATAACGTAATCCTCCACCGAATATGGGCATCTAGAAGCCTTAAATTTGGAATTTGTTTTATTATTTTTTTCATATTTTGTCAGACATCAAAGTGTTTTTGTTAAACAAACTGAACGATTTCGAAGCGAGGAATGGCAACACTGTACGAAAAAAAATTTTTTTTATCTCCAGCACGCGAGACTGTGTATCGGAAATTCTAAAGATATGCTCATTTTAAAATAATTTTGCGATATTGTTGTTGAATTGAATTTTATGGTTTCAGTGCAAAAAGCACAATATTTAATAAATAAAGGTAACACACAAAACGTTAAAAAAGACACCCCTTTGGGCGTAATGTAAAATCTGAAAGTTTTCAGTTTATTATTATTATTATTATTATTATTATTATTATTAAATTTTTTGGTACCTGTATCGGTACCTAAGTATATTCGCAGACAAATGGTGGAGCAGCAGACGTTAGCAATTTGGGAGGAGCGAAGAATACATTTACTAAAATGTCTTTAAACTTGATTCGATCATTTCAAAGACGGAGATCATCACAAATCTGCACTTGAAACTATAAGCAGGTTCAAAATGATAAGGGAGGGGGGGAATTTACCAGTCGAGATCTTGTTCTACACCTTCTTTTGAAATCTCTAAATACACTTTCTATTACTTTATATGGAATACCTAAAATGATCAAGAAGAACGCAAAATATTTTCTGTACGAAACGGAGTCAAAACATGTGGACTAACTTGTAGATTGCTGCAGGCTTTTGCAAGAAACCAATCGTCTGAAGCACACAGTGAAACTATGAAGCATAAAATTTAGACACACCAAATTTAAAAAAATGGATAGAGATGATAGAAGCAATCTAGGAACAATGAAAATGGGAAGAGCTCTCCACTTGTGTCATGCAGAAATGAAAACAATAATGAAATTTAGACACAAAATTCAACTATATATAAATACATATAAAGTACATTCGAAACTTCAAATACACTGAAGAACAAAAAGTTTCAAAAGTACAGTACTGTGAAGAGAAAAACATTAAAAATATATATACTACATTTTGGTCATATATATTAAGTTTGTTAATTTCTTTCTTTTCAAGTTGGGGCTGCAGGTAAGATGCCATTTCTTTCTTTTTCTGTTTCTTTATTTAATAAAATTTGGTAATATCGGGTATTTGAATTATACCGTTTAATTCAGTTTTATTTTATATTGGTAATGGTTGGTAAAATCAAGAAGGAAGTTTTCATTGAAAAGGAAACACTCATTAAGGTTATTTTGTTTATGTCATAAAAAATCCTACTTTGACATTAAACGCAATATAAATAAGAAAGTCGTATTGCTCCTACATAACAGCCTTAAAGTAATCACAAGATAACGGAAATTAATATTTATGTTGTATTCTATATCCTCCAATTCCCATTCCTTTAAGGTAAAAACCCGAAAATTGCATTAGCATGAGTTTTTATTTTAGAGTTTTCAAATATGGAAAACTAACGCAATGTATAATAAACAGCACTTGAGTTGAGAAAATGCACTGAAAACATAAAAGAATGAATCAGAAATAAAATAAGATTTGATTTTCCATACTTTAGGTTGCTGACAGAATGCATTATTTAAATCCGGTGAATCTAAAACGAAAGCAATGAAGCAAGTTTTGACATTAAATAATATGAAAGATCCAATTATTTTATATAAATGAATTCTGACAAAAAAAGAGAGAGAGAGAAGTAGTCGACCTTTTATATCTCTAGCAGCAAAATTGAAATTTTTTAGAAGCAAATTTTGAAATCGTTATTTTGTTGCTATTTGATAGATACTTTTTCCTTAATTGTTTCAGAATATTTTAATTTTTTGAGTTTAATTTATTTATTTTATGACCATTCATATCAAAATAAACACTGAAATTAAATTATAATTTTGTATTCAGATTTTTATTATTTCCCTTAATAAAATTTCTTTTTATGTTACTACGAGGGCTGTTCAATAAGACTAAAATTATAAAAAATACAGAATACCTCTAATCGTTATCATTTACCTGGTATTTTTCAAAATAACTACCGCGGCACACAATGCATATATCCAAACGTTCTGCCCACTTCTGAAAAACTGTGAAAGTCCGTTTTTTGAGAGTTTTTTCGAACCTGCTTCCGCAGCCTTTACACATTCTTTCTTGCTTCCAAAATGTTTGCCTCGTAATGGTTTTTAAGTTCATAAAACAACCAGAAATCGCATGGAACGAGATCAGCACTGTATGGAGGGTGCGGTAAAGTCTCTACGTTGTTCTGTTGCAAAACACCCTGTACGCAGCGAGCAATATGTGGTTAGGCATTGTCATGATGCAATAGGAAGCCATTTCGGAGCAATGGGCGTTTCTTTTGAACGTCCTGTACCATTGTTCGTAGGACATTCGCGTAGTATGAGCTGTTTACGATATTACCGAGTTCGACAGCATGTTGTTACACAATTCCTTCATAATAAAAAAAATTATGGTCAGCCGATTTCACAGTTTACCAGCCGATTTCACAGTTTTTGCTTTCTTGGGAGTAGGCAAAGACGGATGCTTCCATTCATTACTTTGTTGTTTCATGGTTCGGTCATAGTGATACAAGCAAGCCTCGTCTACTGTGATGATGCGTTTTAAGAAATTGTCGCCTTCTTGTTTCAGTCTTTCTTTCCATTCTGTGCACGCATCCAGTCTATGCTGCATTTGTTCAGGTGTCAACAATTTCGGAATCCATCGCGCACAAACACGTTTCAGTTGCAAATATTCTGCCATGATTGAGTGAACACTTCCTCAGAAATATTCAAGAGAGCATGCAGCTGACGTACTGTAATTCTGTGATCCTCCTTGATGATAACCGCAACTAGGTTAAATATTGTCTTTGTGACGGACGCTGAAGGTCTTCCCTCACGTTCAATATCTTCTACATTTTTCCTGCTTTACTTAAATGCTTTATGCCAGCGAAAAACACTTGCCCTCACTCATGCTTCATCGTTGAAAGCTTCACGTATCATGTCAAAGGTCTCCGATGCTGATTTTTGCAGACGAACAAAAAATTTAATCGCATAACGTTTTTTGTCGACGCTTCCATTTCGACAACTAGCCACATCTCGTAGGCGCCCGCAAACACGCCAAAGAACAATACATATTAACAAAATATATCTAACATACTAATACATATTAACAATACATATCTTTGAACACGCTTCAGTTCAATCACGTGATACTCAGGAACATGACCTGTACACGCCATCTATCAGTAGCTTTTGTTAATATAGACAACAAACATTTTTTATGCCACAGAAATTAACATTCCGATGAGTCTTATTGAGCAGCCTATGTATTTTATGTATAAAAGATTTTAATTCTTATAACAGAAGGTTTAAGTAGAGCTAAAAAATTTTTAATAGCCTTTCATCTTTATAGGCGGTAACAGCGAAAATAATTTTATAAACCATTTCAATATTTTAATCGCTTTGTTAGCACTGCATGCCGCAGGTGGCAGCAGATTTGATATGCAAAACAATTCAAGATTAAAGTTCAATTTCGAGTAGTTCAGAATATTGTGCATAGATGGCAGCACTATAATTGCAGCAATTTCGGACTTGGTGACCTAGAATGTGAAATTAATGTAAAAGCAAGACAACATGAATTAAATAACAGCATTTTGCTGTCTTAAATGACAGCAAACTAAATAAATTATTATTAATAGTTCTATAAATATAATTCCATTCAGTATTCATTTGTTTTTACATACTTCTTTCAATAGTTATCCAGCAAATTTGTTAATATATGCATAAAATTGTCCCTTTTCCTTCCAAAAATAATTTCGATGTATTATTTATTATTTCACTAGACGCAAGATTAAACTTTTAAATTTTGAAATCAAGTTTTGCCAGTATCCTCGTCGCTATATTTTTATAGAAAGTATTAAATATGGAAGGGAAGTATTAAAAACGGGCTGGTTTGATACTTTTATAATATTGGTTTAATTTTTTATACATGTACGTTAATACAAATATTTGTTGTATTAAAGCACTCGCTGATAATAATTTTATTAATATCCTATATCTGCTTCCTTTATTGAAGGATAAATAAAACTTTTTTCTTTCCGCTGAAAAGATATTTTACCTTTATTACTGCAAATTTTATTTACGTATTCAAAAACAATTACTATTCCAGTAAAAAAAGTTCTGTCTTGCAGATTTCTGTACTTCTGATGAAGAGGGACCTTTACCTGTTTTTCCTCGAAATATAGTGAATGGATTAAATCTGGGTTAAACACAAGGTTGTTGTTTTGCTAATTTTGTAATATTTAAGTACTTTTTAAATTTATTATTACTATGCTATTAACACTATAAACATAAGTTTATTTGCAATAAAAAATAAGGGTCCGTTGTATTATTTTCCTACAAATTTATCTGGCATTAGAAAATGTCCGCTCAGTCCGATGCTTTAAAAATTAAAATGTGTACAAATTAGTCAACAGTTATAGTGTTGAAAATGAGTCACTTTGCAGTCGAGGTACAACTGAAAGTAGTCATCATTTTATGAAGAAAATTATATTTTTCATCAGGCATTCCAATCTTTAAATTAAAAATTCATATTAAATCATTACTGCTGCCATCTATGGACAAAGTTGAGAGCTATGTGTTCGCAAATAAATTTTTTTATGTTTCAGCTACTACTGCCATCTATTGGGCAATAGCTAAACTAAACACGCGTAAATTTACGAGTTGAAATTGAGTTTCATGAAGCTTTGCAGACAATAATATAATTCAATAATATAATTTATGGTGATAATTTATTTCCTTGTACCTTGTTTTTGATTCATTGGACTTATCCCTGGAACGCTTTAGAATCACAAAATATTTTTCCTGTGCACTGTTATTGATTAAAGGAGGTTATTGACATAATACAATTTCTTTTATTACCCAAAAGAGACGTTAGTCTAGAATGGGATATTAGTCTCGAAACACTTAAAAGAGTTGTATCACTTTTTAAGTTGTTGCTATCAAATATTATCACCCTGTATTTAATTATGTTTAAAGAAATTAAATAATGAAGAATCTGCATGAATGTTTGTATGTTTTCGCATTGTGAAAAAAAAAAATATGGTACCTTGAGCCATCAAACCTTGAACAACGCATTACTCCACCCATACATGGGCACCTGAAAGCTCGAATTTTGAATTTTTTTTTTACCTATTTATTATTTTTTACCTATTTATATTTTACCTGCTGTATAATTTTATTATTATAAACCGAACGAATTTTTGAGTAGCAAACTCAACGATTTCAAGGCGAGCAGTAGCAACGCTGTACGAAATAAAACATTTTGATCTCCAGTGCGCGAACGAGATTGTCTATCGGAAATTCTAACGAAATGCTGTTTTCAAATATTTTGAGATTTTGCTGTTGAATCGAATGTGGCCGGAAGCGCCAAGAACCTGATATTTAATGAATGACCTAAACACAAAAAACGTTCATAATAAAAAAAAAAAAAAAAGTTTTGTAAAGTTATCTTAGTAAAAAAACTGAGCATTGATATGTGATATGATGAACTGAGAAAAGACCGAAAAAAAAAAAAAAAAAAAAACCGAATGCGAAAACTTCACGTTGCATCGAGAATACTATACTGCTATGCTGCTTTTAAAATTTTTGTAATTTTGCTTTTGAATTGCGTACGATGTAATTGCAATAAAAAATTATGTTTAATATTAAAGCTAAAAAGATAAAAAGAAATGGGTTAACAGGAGTGAGTGTAACAGCAGATTGGTAGACTGCTATCTTCCACGTCACAGTGATAGTCATTCAAGAAAATGTAAAACATTTAATTTTTCTCTCAAATGTACTCTGCTATTCTAAGCAGTTTAAAAGCAATAAACGCAGATCCATTCAGCAACTATTAACTACTAGTATCCATTACATTACAATAGCTGGAATCATTCAAATCACTGTATACTTTTAAATATACATATATGTAGATAGATAGATAATTTTGTTTCATAAGAAACTGTGCATTTTTTAAACGTTAAGCTGCCTATTAAGAGATTCATAAGTTTATTTGTAATATAAAATGTGTCAAAAGTCTCATTTTCTACTCTGAATACATTTAAAGAAATATATAACAAAATATTTTGAACAAATATATGACAAAAAAATATCTGAAAGGTTTCGGTTTTAACGTTGCTCAGAAGGTGTAGTAATGGGTTTTCTCAAATCTGATCTTGGTGTTTCAGTGATTCATAAAGCTTTATACATTTTACATAATTTTTAATGAAATATATACAGAACGTATTCTTAGCCTTCAACAGCAAGCAAAACTTTCTTTCTCTACATTAACATGGGCAACAGCGCCCTCTAGCGTTTTTCTACCTTCAAATTATTCAACACTCCCCACCTGAACTCGGTGGAGAGTTCATCTTTCAGTAATATATTCTGAAACATTCAACTAATATTTCGACAGTTAATCATAGAAAATTGATTAAATATGACAAACAAGCATGCATAAATATAAGCATATAAATTTTACTAAACATTAAATGTTACCTATCAGAGAGATCAGGAAAATCAAACCTAAAAATAAAAAATACAAATATTAGTTAAGTTCCATATTATACAACAATTGTACAGGCCTTTTTAAAGTACCAGTAGGTGTTTTGATTATACAGGATCTTACTTTACCATCTCTGCCTCGCATTAATTCCAAAATTTTACCTATCGTCCAGAGATTTCTGGGAAGTTTATCGTCATGAATCAAGACAATATCATTGATTTTAAACTGTGATGCGTTCGAGTTTGGAGGACAAATATTGGCAGATCTTAAATTCAAAAGATACTCCTTTCTCCAAGGCTTCCAAAAATGATTTAAAATATCTTGATGGTATTTATATCGTTTAATAATTGAACTTCTTAATTCAATCACGTTATCTGATGTTATTTTATTACCAGGTAGAGATAGCAATCGTCTACCAACCAGAAAATGAGAAGGCGTTAGTGGAGAAGGTTCACTGGGATCGCTAAATACGTAGGTAATTGGTCTACAATTAATCATTGCCTCGATTTCAATGAGCACTGTTTCAAGTTCATTAACAGTAAGGGATGATCGACCAATAACCTTGCGTAAACTGGATTTTATGGTTCGTACCATACGCTCCCAAAACCCTCCCCACCATGGACTCCTCTCAATAATAAATTTCCAATTAATGCCTCTAGCAGAAAACAGTTCTTTCACAGATGAGTCACTCAAAATTTGAAAATACGTTTAAGTTTCTTATCAGCCTTTTTAAAAGTCTTAGCATTATCGGAATACACGGGGTACACAGTCCTCTTCGAGCTAGAAATCTACGGAAAGCTAGTAAAAAACTTTCAGTGCCCAGATCAGTTACAATCTCTATGTGTAAGGCACGAGTAACTGCACACGTTAGCAATAGCATGTAAACTTTACATTGTCTATCTTTCGTATAAAATGGGCCTGCGAAGTCTAACCCGGTCACAGCAAATGGAGGCGACTCTTGGATTCTGTCCGGAGGAAGTGGAGCGATATCCTGTACCCCAGGACGAGCATTATAACGTCTGCAGATCAGACATTTGGTGATGACAGTCCTAACACGTTGCCTTCCTTTTATGATCCAGTATTTGGCTCTGATCTGAGTTAGCGTCGAATTAACTCCAGCATGGAATACCTTTTCATGCGAGTCCATGATGATCAACTCGGTGAACTTGCATTTAGAGGGTAACAGAATAGGGTGTTTTAAATTCTCGTGACAGTCTGCAAATTGAATGCGACCTTCCAATCGTAGAACCCCCTCTTCATCAAGCTTCGGGTTAAGGGAGTATGTAGAAGAATCGAGAATTGTTTTTCCATTTGCTAGCTTAGTTAATTCTACTTGATACAATTCTCGTTGAGTGATTTTTACCCAATAAAGTTCTGCTGCTTCAATCTCAGACGCATTTAAAGGTCCATTTTCTGTAGACTTTTTCAGAAGCCTCCCAATAAATCTTAACATGTAGGCAGTAATTCGGAGTAATTTTCGTAAAGAACTGAATTTTCCTATATCCAAAATTGGGGATTCATTTCCAATTACAGGTGCAATCAAAGTAACAGCTTTTCTTAACTCTAACGATTCTGAATTTGGTTGTAGTTTCTTTTGTTTCGGAAAGTTTTCAATAGGAAAACGTAACCAGTGTGGCCCATGCCACAACAAATCATTCTTAACTAGTGCCTGAGCACTAATTCCTCGAGTCAGTAGATCTGAAGAATTTTGTTTCCCTTCGCAGTGGTTCCACCATTTTGTGCGGCATATACCTTGTACTTCCGTAATACGATTGGCAATAAATGGTTTCCAGTTATTTGGCGAATCTTTAATCCAAGTAATGGCAATTTCAGAGTTACTCCAAAAGTAAACATTCTCAATTAAATCACCAAACAATTTCGTTAAATATTTATACATTCGAGCAGCCACGAGTGCTCCCATCAAATCTAAACGAGGGAGAGTGATTGATCTTAAAGGTGCAACCCTGCATTTTGGCATGATAAAAGAAGTTTTAATTTCTGAATCACTCGTACAATATCTGAAGTATGCGATAGCCCCATATGCTTTAAGACTAGCGTCCGAAAATAGATGAAGGCTTACATTCTTTGGATCATCATCAAAGAAATTTCGCTGAATCGATATTCCAGTTAAATCACAAAGTTCATTCCTCCAAATGTTAAATTTGTCCTTAATTTCTGCAGGAAGGACTCATCCCAGTCAGCACCAGAACGCCAGATATCTTGAATAATGATTTTCGACTGAATAACAAAGGGTGCAATAAATCCAAAGGCATCGTATATTTGGGCGATACTTTGTATAATTTTCCTTTTCGTAGTAAAATCATTCTCTGTAGAAAATTCAATTAAATTTTTTAAATTTAACTTTATATTGTCCTCAATGGAATTCCAAATCATGCCCAAAAAATTTTTTTCACTAGTTAATTTGTTATCTAATTCCTTTATTCCATTTAAGACCCATAAATCATTTAATGCTTTAGAATTAGTTCTTAGTTTTCTGAAATTCATCCCAGCATCCTTAAATATGTTAACCGCCGCTCAAGAAGGGTTTATTAAAGGTTTTTTAAGTTCTCGTTGCATTCGCAGTCTACCAATCTCCTCTTAAACTCACTCTTTCTTACCTTTTTTTAGGGGGAGGGAGGTTGTTGATGTTGTTACCTTTATTACGCATCATTTTCTTCGCATTTACGCACATACAGTTCAGTACCATTATAAAATTTTTTAAAGATGCTTAGCAGCATATGTCCCAATGTAGTACTATGGGCTGTGGTGTAGTGGCCGAAACGGCTACGTAAAACCTTGGTTGTGATGCAAGTTTCTAATGAACTTCTAACGCAAGTTCTAACAGTAACATGAATTTTAATGCGATTATTCTCAGAGCATGACAATGTGGGACTTTGATACATTCAGTCCCTTAATTTCATACATTTGTAAACGGGAAAGTATGCTATCGCTATTAACATTATACACGATGAGTGATAGTTCTAATGGGCCGGCATGCCTATCGCTCCAGCAGGAAAATTCCTCGCTCTTCTCAGGAAAAAACATCTTCCTCTTTCGCTGCTCCAAACCTTACTGTCTCGTTACCTGCGCTGAACTCCTCCCATAATAAAGGTGTCCACCTCCTGGTGCTGATGAAAAGACTTCTTTATCCCTTTGTTCCATGGAGTGACCTTCGAGGTTGCAACCGGAATCATTAACAAAGGCACCTCGTTGCAACAAGATTTCACCTGAGGTCTGTAAGAGCTGCCAATATCCATAAATCATTCATCCTAGACTAAGAAACTTTATGCGACCTTATCACAACTCCTCCCCTCATAGAAGAATTTTCCTAGACTATGGAAGGAAACTTCTAAGTACATTTCGCTGCTTCCAGAACTTTGAACTACTGCTATTGTCCGCCTCACACAAAGTGCATTTCTCAGTTTTGGAGACTAAGAATTCCCAAATTTTACAAAATGCTAATAATTAGACGATGCCAACAATTTTGATTTTTAAAAAAATTATTTTAGAACACTACAAAAATTATTTTCAACCATTGTCATTCATTTTCAGTACAGAAAGAAAATTTTTCGTTATTTTTCCCAGTGACATTGCATTCATTATTAACATTCAGCCACTAAACTAAGGCCCGACGCAAACCATCCGCAATGTCCTTAATTTGCCTGGCCTATGAAAAACTTCAAAATTGTATTGCTGGAGACACAATGTCCAGCCAGTCAAACGAGAATTTGATCCCATCGTTTTGTTCAAAAAAGTTAACGGATAATGATCCGTCTGGACCTTAAATTTTTGTCCGACTAAGTTATGATTTAGCTTCTTTAGTCCATAAATAATGGCCGCTAGTTCTCTCTCAATGGTGCTGTAATTTCGTTTAGCTTTAGAAAACTTTTTACTAAGATAAAATATAGGGTGTTCCTCCCCATCCTAAATCTGAGACAATGCAGTACCTACACCATGTAAGCTGACATCGGTCTGCACAATAAATTCTTTAGAATAATCTGGCGCAAATAAAATCGGACTTTTTACTAGTTTGGTCTTAAGTTCGTAGAAAACATCGTTGCACTCTTTTGTCCAAATTACTTTTTCCCTTCAAAGCGTTTGTCAGAGACACCGCAATACGCGCGTAGTCTTTTATGTACCTAGCATAGTAGTCTACGGTATCAAGGTAGCTACGTATCTGTGCTTTAGTAGTAGGGGTCGGGAAATCTCCAATAGCCTGAATCTTGGCCTCGCTAGGCAAACTTTCCCCAGACCCTACCTCATGACCCAGAAATTTTACATGGTCTTGGGAAAATTTGCATTTCGAGGGCTTAACCGTCAATTTAGCCTCCTGAAGGCGACCTGAAACCACTCCTCATGTGTCTCTCATAACTCGGAGAAAAGTATGCGATATCATCAATATACGGTAGTACAAAATGGTCGAATCCTCCTAAGACCTCAGCGATCAATTTATAAAAATAGAAGGGCGCATTTAAGAGCCCGAACATCATTTTCTTCGGGTTGAAGGATCCAAACAGCGTCACAAATGCAGCGTACCTCTGTGGACGTTCTGTGAGCGGTATCTGGAAATATCCTTTTGTTGGATCCATGATGGTGATAAATGGAGCTGCGCTGACTTTTCGCTTTCGATTTTACCTTTCTTCCAGAGGGCAGCTAAACTAACGCATGCCTTTTGTGCTTCCACGAACTCTGCTGGCGAAATATCCGCAAGAACAGACCTTCTTCTGAACCCATGACTGGAATTTCAATGGACTCTTCCGTATTACTTGTAAACTTCTCTTCTTCCAAAATCTCATTATTCACAACACTTTCACATCCTATCTCTTCTTCGTCTTCTGGTCTAGAATCAAAGTTCTCCGCGCCTGCTCTCTCTAAACTCCTGCGCGCACGCGCCTGACTACTAGTTCCGACAGCGTTGCAAAGAACCGGTCGTTCCCTAATTTCCTCTATCAACTGTGCTGTTTTATTTCCTAACAAATAATACTCTTTATCTTACTCCACCAGCTTAACCGCCGCGTTTGTGGTAACCACACCAAAATTACCTTCAATGGTAAAGGTAAACATTTACATTCTGTGTCCAAAGGCTGTTCCACCCACACAGTTTCCCCTAATAAGTCACTAGTATTAATCCAAGTACTATTGCATAGATCTACTTCAGCTCCAGTATCTCTCAGATATTCTCTCTCTGCCCCATTAATTACTGCTTTCTTGAAATTCGACTAAAAACATTTCCCTAAACTCTCCGTTCCTAAATTATTCACAAGATTAGCCTTATGTTTTTACCAGCGAGGGACAGTTAGGCCGGATATGCCCGTCCTTTCCACACTGGTAACACCTTATTGTCTGCTGTTTCTCAAAACGTGCTCTTTTTTAGAAGCCTCCACTTTTCTGCGCTCCTCCGATTTAATTCTTTGATGACCCCTACTTTTCTGATTATCACTACCATTAGAATTCACATACTGTTCTCTAGCCTTCTCAAATGGTTTCTTAAACCCCGCTCTCTGCTCTAACCTCCTCGTATCTCTTCCCAAAGCCTCATACCTGTTGCATTTATCTGCTAAAATAGAAGTTGTTTTAAATTCTTTCCAATTGTCTAAATAGTGCTGTCTTATTTCTAGAGGAACTCGCCACTTAATTTGTTCGGAAAGTATCAGTTCTTTAAGATTTTCAAAATCCCGAACTTTCACCGAATCCAACCAGTTCTCTAAATAAACTGTCAATTCATGCACTAAATCTACCCACAACATCTCGTTCTTCCTAGAATGCTCTTCAAATTTTGTTTTTAGAGCCAAAGAACTAAGCTTGAATCTATGCATGAGTAATTTCTTAACATGCTGATAATCATCCCCTTTATCCGCTGGTTGTTTTACTGTTAATTGAGCTACATCATGAGGTAATAAAGGAATTAATTGCGACACCCAATTAATCTCATTAACGTTCTCTTTTTGAGCCTGTTTCTCAAATAGCATAAAGAGTAATGAAATATCTATATTACTCAGTTCAAAACGCAGTACTAGATCTTTCAAATTAACCTTTTTTTTCTCTAGGTTGTTCAACTGTCGAAACCGTGGAAGCTAAGCTATGAGTCTCAACCGAGTTCATCAATTTTAACTTCTGAAATTCGAAAACTCGCTTACGTTCCCGTTCTGCTTTCTAATGTTCACATTCACGTTCCCATTCTTCTCTCTCTTGTTCCGCTATCTTCTCTAACCTTTCCTGATCAACTATCTTTTCTGCTCAGCCGCTGCCCAAATTCTCGCCACGTATTCTTTCGCCGCTCCTTCGTCACAATCTTCGGCATTAGGAATCGTCTGCCTAATTTTTCTTTCTTTTTTTTCTGAGACACATTGGTATCAAACTCTTCCGCTAACTCTAACAGCAGAGCTTTAGTAAATTTCCTCATAAACTCACCCGTTATGGAAAAAATCGATAAGAAAATAAAGTACACCAAAATACAGAAACCAAACAGGTCTGTTTCTCCAACTGAGTAACTAATAATTTCTGAATATTAATTGCCTTAAAACGTTCAATGATCTCTAAATGTTTAACCTATGCACACATACAAAACATGAATCAAAAATGCTAATTAAGACGCGAATTTTTCCTGCACTATCAAAACTGTAAAAATAATGTCCTATAACTCTGAACTGATTTAAAACTAAATTTTTTTAAAGCATACCTCTACAATACTTCAAGCAATTTAAACAATTACTAGAACAATAGCACAAACAGTTAAATTTCACTCAGCAAAAGTTTAACCACAAGAAAACTTTTAATCCCCAATAACAGAGCTATATCCAAAATCAACCTAGTCTCGAATAGCTGGCATGACTTCTTCAAAATCACAAAAATGGTACTCACCAATTTGAAGACTCTCCTGGCCCTACTTGGATACACGTAACTCTCCCGGGATTCACTCTTTTGCGGTACTAGATCGCACTTCCTTCGGTGCACACACGTCACTTTCTGAAGAAGCTTCACCAAGTGAACTGTCCTTGCATTCAAAATTAGATGGTTCTCGTGCAGAGAAAAGGTCTCTTGACTCCTCCTATAAAGTCCTTTGCAACACTGCCGTTCCTGCAATTTCCATCGCAAGATCTGGAACACTCACACAACGAAATGTACGGAAAGCAACGTATGATGTTAGTTGAAGTCCACAGGCGAGGAGTCCGTTCCTAAATTTACTTTCAGGAACAATCTCAAAATGCTACCACCAATTATAAGATTACTGCTGTGGTGTAGTGGCCGAAACCGCTACGCAAAACCCCGGTTGTGATACAGAGTTCTAATGAGCTTCTAACGTAAATTCTAACAATAACATGAATTTTAACCCTCCAACCGGCAAGGCCGTATATATGCTTTCGAAAATAATGGCTCTCATACCGTCAAGGCAGCATATATGAGTCTAAATATTTTGGTCCTCATAACGGCAAGGCAGCATATACTAATTGACCCTGATAATTGGAATTACGTAGCCTAATGAAATCATGATCAGAATTGTAATTTTAATTGCAGTATTCAGTTGAAATTACATTGTAATTATGATAACATTATTCAATAACTAGGTAAGTACAATTACAAAGTAGCTGTTTTTAATTACAGTTTATGCAATTTCATTTAACTTATAATTACTCTGTATTTATAAAATCTAATTTCGTATTCAGTGCAATTACAATTACAGTGTAATTGTAACTACAGTAGGTAATTATAATTATATAATTAGGAAAATAATTGCTTCTGATAAATGCAGTTACGTAGCTCAGGAAAGTCATAATCTTAACTGCAAACATAACTATAGTATGCAATTGAAAACACAGTAATTGTAATAATATTATGCAGTTATTTTTGTATTTACAATTGCAATATAACTAATTTTAATTACAATTTTTTAATTACATTTTAAGTATAATTATATTTTAATTGTGAAATCTAATTAGATATACAGTATAATTGTAACTACAATATCTAATAACAATTACAATGTAATTGTAATTACATCTTAATTAAAATTACACAGCAGGTGATTCTAATTATGTAATCAGAAAAGCAAACTGTCGTTATAATTTCAGTGACATAGGCAAGGGAATTCGTGATCGTATTTGAAAATTACAAAAAGTCATAGTACATGCGAAATGTTTTTCCATTTTGGATGATGAATTGTTAAATAATAGAATGGTATAATCACCTGCAAGAAAAATAGTACTATTTTCTTTCTGGCATGTATTGCAGTGTGTGACAGCGGCATAAATTTGAATTTATTTGAAGGAAGTAATATCGGCTATTTTACATAGGTCAAAATGCGCATAACATTGGTAAGCAAATATATGTGTTTATGATCTTCTTCGACATACATGCGAATATGAGGTATAAGATTAAGGAAAAAGTAAACAAAAAGTGTACGCCTTCGCAAAGGGATATTTTCGCGGAGGATTTGTTAACAGAAGCTGGTCTTGTTTTACATTACACAAGAAATAAATCATGAAAACTTCATTTATCCTTTCCTTTTCAGCAAGGGGATCATCAAAGATTAAACTAAGTTTCATAATTTTATCCAACCGATTGCTTTAGGTGGTAGAAAAATGAAGCTGACCTGACCAATTGCTGTGTGTACTAAATACTTTACTAACTGTATTTATTACGAATTGCAACCCAGATGGAAAAATGGTTTGAGACTCTGACTGCCGTACCGAAAAACTCGGGTTCGAATCCCGAATAAGACATGTATGTAATTTGTCCATCCCTTTATAGGAAGCAGCAGTGGCTCGCCTATTAGGTGCCTCCATAATAATGTGACCACCGCTTCTGGCTTTAATATTGGCCAATGTCTAAAGTGGTTAGTGCTTGTCATTGAAAAAAAAATATTGAGAATTAGTCTTTTATTAAACATAGCGCATATTTTTAATAAATAGTTTAAATGTATTATTTATTTAGAAGCGAAAGTACTTGCGCGAACTATTTTTCGCAGTTTTAGGTAAAAACAAATAAAAGTATAATTTTCTTTTGCGCCTGCGAATGTTATAGATTTGGATTATAGTAAAGTACCAACAGATGCTTCTGTGGAGGACTATCTAAAAGAAACTATGTCATATTTACATCAGCATTTCCGTGAGGAAAAGTAGAAAAAGGTCTTTATTTAATTGAATGAGAGGAAACATTTAAGAAGAATGATGTACTCACGGAGAATTTTCTAAAGGAAACTGGTTTGTATTCAAGTTACACATAAGGAAATCCACGGAGATGTCCAAACATTTAGATTGTTAACCGGAGTTCGAATACGATTTGAACTAACACTATTCAAAAGACTTCTTATCTAATCTATTACTACTGAGCCAAAAATCTATTTGTTTTTGCAGTTATATTGTAATTCGAATAATCACTGTATTACAATTGCAATTATAGCGGCGTTAGTTGTAATTTAACCTACAAATTAACTGCAATGAATCACAAGCTTTTCTCAGTCAATAACAGATAGCTTAAATTTTATAGATCAATGAACGACCTTATAATATGTCGAATGACAATATGAGAAAGTGTATTCGCCAGGGATGATCGCAGTTTAATTGCAATCGTATTTTTCGCAAACTGGCAATACTTGCCATAGGTTGCTCAAAGGTTATTTCCTAGGTATGATCGTGTCTACAGATTTTGTTTTTCAAAAACAGTGTTTTATATCATAGATAAAAATAATGCTTCTCCCTCAAGGTGCAATAAAGAGCAAGTACTGATAAATTTAATTGGAATTACGTTATAATTCTAGTTAATACGGATACAATGTTATTTTAACGGATATAATTATAGTTTTAATGGCAAAAACGTCAAGTGTGTTCTATAGATTAACATACCTCTATTTATTGAAACACAATACTGAACATTTTAATATCTTCGGTTCTGAAAAGAAGTTTCACTACTGTCTTGAAATGTATATTCGATAATATATTCTTACTGCTGCACTTATATATTTTCCATTACAATTCATAAAACTTTGCACTGGGAATACATTATGCAGAGACAAACTATATGCATTATACTATTATCATTATTATTATTATTATTATTATTTTTATTGAAATCTCGCAGCATTACTTATAATTCAAAAAATAATATAGCTTTTCAATATCAACAAATTTTATTTTCAATAAAATCCACTAATTCGATTGATGCTTAAAAACTACAGTTTATTGCTTTAGGAAATTATTCTGAAAATGATCACTTACCTTCGATTTTAGGCAACACACACCAATTCGATTATTATTTACGTGTTTCGCCCTAACGCACTACATGGAAGGCAGGGATGCCTTCGTGGAGGACTTTTTAGGGGAAACTGGTTCGTATTAACACGTCATATATGAGAAAAACCGCGAAAACTCCCATGCAGCCAACCCGTTTGCGAGATTCGAAACTCAGACTGAACTATCAGTGTTCAGAGACTTTACCGCTGGTGGGCAATGCTTTATACTGAGGCTATTTTAATAGTCTTAAATTTTCGTGAAGGGAACACTCAGCACAAACACTCAAAAAGAAGTTATACTACATCTACACATTTTGAAATGGTTGAATATACAGTACATTCTTGTAACGATAGTGCTCAATATATTGCGTTTTCTGATAGAATGCATGTGTTGTCTAAAATCAAATGTAAGTGACCAATTTCAGAATAACTGCCTAAAACAATTAACTGTAATTTTTTAGCAACAATCGAATTAGTGGATTTTATTGAAAATAAAATTTCTTCATATTAGAAAACTATCTTTTTTTTTTCAATTATAATGAATGCCGCGAGACTTCAGCAGGCCTATTAGCTCCAATAAAATTCAGGATATGGTTGTTAAAAAAAATGCAGAAAAAGAAAGTGGAAAAGAAATTGTCGAAAACCAGTGGAAAAAGTGAACAAGGCTTGCCATGGTGAAACGTTGGAAACGTGTAGACAAAATATTAATACTATTATATGCGGCTTAAGTGTCTGTCGCCGATAGTTTATTGGTTGTTTGCGTAAGAGTAATTACGATATTTATTTATTTAATATTAAAAATGCATGCGCTCTTTTATTTTTACTATTTATAGCATCATTTGAAGAACATACTGTTACGGATTTCGTATTTATTTAGCTATTTATTTAGAATCGTAATTAAAATTGCTTTATTTTCCCATGCAACGCAGACGATTTTTGAAGAGAAAGCTATGTCGGAAAAGTAAAAATAAAAGAGAGCGTACATTTAATATTAAATTCTTTATTCTATGCGGCTTATTAAAAATAATGGAAAGATCTACACAAGATATGTTTGTACAAAAAGATCTTTGACATGTGAATAAACATTTTATTATTTAAATCACCTTTATTTATTGAGCTAGCGGTGGTTCTTAAGGAGTGTACCGCCAGTTGTTTCCTTCATTGCACTCTACTTTAAGCAATTAAGCAAGTAGAAGGAGGAAACCCCGCGGGGCAGTAAGCAAAGGGACGTCCTCGCCGCCTGCCCTGGATAATTTCGTTTGAATTAGCAGACACCTTTGTACAAATCATTGTAATTACAATTTATAATATCTAGAACAGCGGTTATTTCGTATGGCCGCCTGGTTTTCTAGTTAATACCGTAACACCATATAGTTTAAAACACGGAGAACAAATTTAAATACTATAGCATAGATACCTGTAGTGTTTTTCATATTAGCTATATCAATTTTCATGGCATCTATTTGTGTTGTTTTAATCTATTACATTTATTGTGCATTGAATAAACTTTATTTTTTTACTAATAAGTTTCATTTTTTGAAGTAAAGCTTTTTCAAATGAAATTCGTGATATCATTGACATTTTTTTTTTTGTTTATTCATAGGATTTGGGATGTCAACTTTTAAAATGAGTACGACATCAATTCATAATATAAAGCCAAAAGAACATTATAAATAACTAGAATTAAATAAATAATAAGTAGAAGCAAACGAAATATTGATGTGGCAATATTTCAATACACTGACTACTAATAAGTATTTGGAAACCTGTGATAGAAAAGAAAAAGTAACTTTATTCAAAATCAATAGTTGGTAGAGCCTCCACGAGAGTAATTACAGCGTGGACCCTCCGTGGCATACTTTTCACAAGTCTTTGTATGACTGCTAGTGGTATTTTCTTCCACTCGGCTTGGAGGAGACATAGAAGTTCCTTCACCGATTTTGCACAGGTAGTGCACCCCTGAATTCGGCGATGCAACTCGTCCCAGAGGTTCTCGATAGGGTTCAGGTCTGGACTCCGGGCAGGCCAGTCCATTCGATGAACTCCATTGGCACCATACCAAGCTTTGGTTAACGTCTTAACATAACAACTGGGATTGTCGTCCTGAAAGTAACAGGGGTCCAACCCGTAAAACTGCCACAACGTAGGAAGCACATTGTCATCCAAAATAGTGCAGTAGGCATCGAAGTTGAGCTTACCATGAATGGGGACCAAGTGTCCCAGCCCATACCAGGAGAAACACCCCCAAACCATAATTCCACCTCCGCCGAACTTGACTGTTGGCACAATGCATTCTGGCAGGAGACGTTCTCCAGGTAGACGCCAGACCCAGACCCTGCCATCCAAACGGTAAAGGGTGAACCTTGATTCGTCACTCCAAAGAACCCGTTTACACTGACTGATCTACGGTCCAATTTCGATGTGCTTTGCACCACATTAACCGAGCAGCGCGGTTGTACTTTGTGATCAAAGGCTTATGGGCAGCAGCACGACCATGAAAACCAAGCAGATATGCTTCCTTATGGATGGTATTCATTGAAACAATACTCCCGAATACTTGCTGAAACTCCTCGCGGATGAGGGCCATCGGTTGGGTGTGGTTCTTCCGAATTTCTCTGGACAGCACTCGTCCGTCTCTATCTCCCAGTTTCGTTGGTCTGCCGACTCGAGGCACATTCCGACAATCACCGCTCATCTTCCACTTCTTAATCAAATAGGCCACTGTCGATTTTGGGTACTTCAGATAGCTAGATATGTCCCTTAAGGATCGGCCACATTTGTGACACCCGATAATTATACCTTTCTCGAAATCAGAGAGCTCCGAACTGCGAGGCATCTTGCATGCGACTAAAGCCGATGCTGTTTCCTACACGATATATACCGGCGGAGTCCGTGACGTACCTTAGGACCGCAGATATCGGCAGATATATCTGCAGATTGCATAGGTGTCCAAATACTTATTGGTAGTCAGCGTATAAGATTTAGCTACACAAAGTAATTCTTATTTTGGTATTGTAAATTTGAACATGAGAAAGTTAAATACATTTTCGCCGAAATAATGTTTGTATGCATTTTCCAAGTTTAATAATAAAGGCTATTAGAAATTTCGAAGGGAGAAACATGGATAATCGACTGTAGCTTCCTCAGGACTCGAATCACAGATTTTCCAGTTTGCTTGCTAGTCATGCTAACTACTACACCACAAAGATAAGTAGAGGGGGATTGCACTAATCGTTTATATCCTTCCCACATACGCACGCACTGTTTAAGGATGAACAGGAAAAGCGGACGGTATACATTCAACAAAATCAGGTGGTGAGGACTTATCATCCGTCACGTTCTAATTCGAATACCACGATGCGGGCAATTAATATTTTTCGGAGCGAAAACCATTAGAAATTAATATCTGAATAATTGATATCTGTTTAGGAATCGAGTTATGGATCCACCAGTTTGTTATTAGATTGCTAATCTTAATACCATTCAGTTCACCTTCATTATCTTTCTCAATCCTGGGAGATGTTATGTACTTTTTCACAGCTATATGGGTAACTCTTTCACAGCTTCATTGTCTCATTCTCAGACTGAAGCGGCGAGCCACCTCTGAATTTTGGTTGCAGTTTGGGCTATAATATCACGGAAATCTAGAGGAATATTAATAATACTTGATTAACATATCGCTGTCAAGAACTTCAATGCATTTTAAAGGATTAAATCCACTTTTTGCTCAAATTCTGTGTAACCACAAAAAACATGCCGTGCGCCAGAATGTTGTTTTCACATTAATTTGTGGGGTTTTACTATTTAATCCTAAAGTTCTAACTTAGAACCTCACGAAGACTGACAAGCGAATAATCAAGCGAAGCTTAAGTGTGTGAACAAAACACGCAAAGAATTAAAGAGGGTTTACAACCCTTTATTTTTCAGTATATTTACAATCAGTTCCTACTTGGAACTTTACACAAAGCCTTCACTCGAGCTTGAACTTAAAATAACAATAATTTAAACTAAAACTAGCTTAACTAAGCTATTTGAACGGTATAGCCGAAGCTATCAGAGATCTAACTAGTTGGCCCCTACGTATTAATTAAATCGCCGAAGCCAAGCAAGGGCCTAAGGTATGGCCGAGCGTAGCAATAGCTAAGAGAGACGTAGCCAAAAGACAAACGCGCGCTAGTCAGGGAATCAGATTCTCTCTCTCGAAGTCGGTGAAGTATCGACTTAAATAGTTCTCTTTCTCATTTGCATTAACTGCGTTTCTGAAATTACATTCTGGCAGGAAATTGTAAGCTGAAATTAGAATAAGATAGGAAAGATACAAAACTTAAAATAACTGTTAATAAACTTAGGATAAATCTTACAAATTCACACCGCAAAACTGAACACAGATTAGTTTTAAAAACATGAAAGTTAATTAGATCACCTACTATGCACCACATGATTCCGTGACCTAATTATCTGGGATACGGCAATTATCATGTAGTGAAGCATTCACTATTTTTAAGAAGAAACGCTTACACTCCTCTTGTGTAAAACTCGTACAGGTCATTTCCAAAAAGAATCGATGCAATGCTTTCAAAAAAGACCCTGCGCCGTACTGATAAAATATTACAATCCACGTCCATATATTTTACTTTCGTTGTTACCCCTGTCGAATAAGAAAAATCTCAGTCAGTTTTTTTCAGGTATTCCAGTTATTTGTTTCAGATTGGCAAAATCTCCTGCAGCCATAATATTGAATTGAACGGGTATCCTGTTTAGACTACTGTGCTATTAAAAAATCGTGGCAATCTCTCTTTTGATATCATCAAATGTAAGAAATTATTATTTTTCTAATTCTTCAACTTGAAATCCTGATATTCTGTTTAAGCACTTAATATATTAATCTATTTCATCTTCCTCGAGAGACATACTATGCGAATTTCCTTTGCTGTTGGCTTCAGATTTTGAGAATTTTCTGTATCTTCATATTTTCTCCAGAATGTGCTCACTTTTGCTGATAGTGTTTTTGTATCACTGTCAGCAAAAGTGCTAGAGTCACTGAACACTGGTAGAACACTGAACACTGAACTTTGACCTGAGTTCAACTTCGCCAACGGTTAGCTGGTTTTCGTGGTTTTTCCTATACGTAACGTAGAGCCAGTTTCTCTTAGAAAATCCTCCACGAAGGCATTTCTCCCCATAGGAAGTTAGATCTCCAGTTGCTGCGCTTTAATAAATTACTCTAAAGTAACTTAACCTGCATCTCGTTTTGAAAGGCATTTTCCAATTCTTCTACAGCCGTAACTGGATGGACTTTTTTGTTAATGCAGCAGAATTAAAAAAACTTGATAAACAACTGCATTCAACTGCATTGCTGTAAGATCATAGAAAGTCCACGAAAACTGTAAACTCGTATAATAAAATGAAAATCGCTGTTGCGAGTAAAATAAAAAAAATAGAAGAAGACAGCATGGACTGTTAAAAAAGAATTAATATTTTATGATGATAGAAATCCCCGTAATAAACATATTTCGCATTACAGTCATTACAACGGCTAAGGTTTGCACGCCTTGTTCTGCATTTGCTAAGTTAAGCATGACAAAATTGGAGTAATACTGACAAAAATTGCTCATGCATACCATAATAAAATGTCTTATTACCATGGAAATAGTTTAGTTCTCAAGATTTTCATTGCAAATGTGGCTAAAAATAAAACGTTATTTTTTCTGAATAGTGTGGTACAGTTATTAAAATATAACAAAAAACAATTCTTTGTTTAAGAATGAAAAGAAGGCACCAGGAGTTCAAGCCTCCTCACATTTTGGTTTATACAGCCCAAAAATTTACCTTCTGAGATATCTAGAAGTGAACTGACATTTTGGCGTCATCTGACCATCTTGCGCTTTTCCCACCAAAAGGCCATCCGCCTAGGAGGAGGGATGCCTTCGTGGAGGACATTTTAAGAGAAGCCTTATATTATGCTCATTACACATGAGGAAAACTACGAAAACGCCTATGTAGGCAGCCCATTCGCGAGTTCGAGCCTCGGACCGAATTGCCAATGTTCAGCGACTTTACCGCTTGACCGCTGGTAGGCCCCATTAAAATTGCTGAAAACCCTGAATATATCGACCTGCGATTATTAATTATTAAGATTAAGAATTTTTTTTAATTGCTTGCGAATTACGCACTTTTTAGTTCGTTCAGTTTTTTTCTTCATCATCATCTCTGTGCTGCCACTGTTTAAGCAGACTTTCTTCTCTGTTCTTCATTCATTTAGTCTTTACTTCTCAGTTTGTCATTCTGCCTATAGAATCAAACCTTTTAACTTTTGCGAAGCAAATTAACGTTTCTTTGCACTTAAAGCATCAGTAAAAGAGGGGCGCATTTGAAAATTACAAAAAAAAATTAATCTACTATATCACTATTAATATAGTAATGTGATTGCAAGAAGCACTGTTAGCTAAATAAGTGAAGCAGGATATTTTCAAAAATGCAATAGTGTTTAGAAGCATATTTTAAAAATGTAACAGCCAAGAAGTGTATATTTTGAATATCGCAGCAGTTGGAAGTATTAGAAAGATAATTGGAGCAGTTACATACAGTTACAAATCAAAAACTTACATTCTAAGAATTTAAATTGAAAATTTTCTTTAGTTTTATTGCTGTTATCTTGAAAGAGTATTAACATTTATATTGAAATAATTATAAACATAAATATTTAATTCGAACTTATTAAACTTTTTGTTTTGTTGATAGGCACTTAAAGGTTACCTGAAATAATTACAAAAAATATAAAATACCTATATCCCTTTGCATATTGCTTGAATTTACAAAATGTCAAAAACAGATTGCTATTGTGGATGATTTCATAAGCAAAATTAAACGAACCAGCTAAAATTATTCAAATTAAAACATAATTTTTTATTGAACAAAAATCAATTTCACTTATAAAAATATTTAAGAAAATTCCAGAGCCTCAGCTTTGCACAATCTCGATTTGTTTCCTGTACAGTAGGCCATTTTCTTTGATATTTTCTTTTTAAAGGAAGTTAATCTATCCGGCAATAGTCGTTGCCCTTGACAAAAATAAATTATACCACACAATTAAACAATTAAGAATTAAAAAAATAGTGCTCGAATTACACAATTAAAAAATAGTGCTCGAATTAAATCTTTCTCTTATTATTTTCAACTATATAAGAAATTAGGAGACATTTTTTCTCTCCTTTCCGCATGCTTTCCTGCTGTAAAGGTAGCACGTTCGGCGCGTATTCGAGAGGTCCAGATTCGAGTCGCGGCGAAGGCATTGCTCAGTTTCCATGTTTTCTGCTTCAAAATAACCTAATGACCTCTACAAAGTTAATTCCCTACGAATTGATGTTAAACAAGGAATGAACTGAACTTTAGTTCAGTTCATTCTTAGTTGCTCTATCATTTAATATTCTACCATGTTTGCCTTTAACAAAATGGTGTATGAAAAAATAAAAACTAGTTCATATTTTAATCGGTTAGAAATAATTACGAAAGCTTTTATGAAGTCGAACTTCTTTTTGCAGAGGATTTAAACAGACATAAAAACAATCCCAATAACAGCTCTTAACCACTTCAGGAAAAATAAATAAATACATAAATAAAAATAAAATAAAATAAATGTTCCTTAATTCCTATTAATATAAATACATAGTATTTATTAAGAAATTCTTGAATTTACATGTACAGTTTGTACTTTAGGGGAAGAGCTACAAGTTACGTTATTTGTTAAAATCAGAAATCATTCTATAAAGTCATCTCCGTTTCACCTACGAAGAAACGAGATTTTGCAAGATTATCGGAGGGGCTAAGAGACGTCATTTCAGCTGAGAAAGATACTACCAGTTTGGCAAAATCACAAGATTTCGAGAAATTGAACAGCAATCATATCAGCCCCCATAATAAAGAGCTATTAAAGTTTCATATATATTATTATATGAACCCCCCACCCACAAAAAAAAAGACATTTTTAAACATCACGTTTAGCTCAATAACCATACATTCAAAGAGAATATTTGACAGCATGACTAAATAACGAAAGTTCAGCTCAACTTTATCAAAAATATATTTCTTATAAAAAAGAAAGCTTAGATAATATTTCAAAAAGACTTTAATCAAACAATAAGATTTAACAAAGAAATATGTTAACCAAGAAATAAAAAGAACTTGCTACTTCAACAAAACAATCCAAATATATTTTTAAAGGTAATCGATTATTTTAATTTTACTGTGATCCCCATGGAAAGTTTTCATAATCAACATATTCTTTGAAATTATCATCACATTTTTAGAGAGCAAGAAAAATTTGGATATTAAGTATATTTAATAATAGTAAGCTTTTGATAGTCTAAAATTTCTTTCACTTTTAATGATGACTGACACAAAATTTCATTTAGAGAAAACTTAAACTATAAATTTAGTTTTGCCCAAAAACATTTCAATTTTCACGTCAAAAAATTTTTAAACGTTTTATATATGTTTTTTATTTCTAACGTTTACAAACACTGTATATTCCAATATTGATACTGACCGAACTTTTACATGTATGGATTATTTACTTGGGCTTCTCTTTATCATTTGCATTCTTATATAACACTTTTCAAAAGTTAAATTAACAAAAATAATGTTTTATTTCTACTTTACAGTAACATTATGCAAAATATTATTTAAGACGAAATTCTCTGAACCTTGTAAATTTTCCCATTTTTTTTCCCTTTCTATCTCTAATAGCAACTCTGGAATCGATAACTATATACATAAAATATGCTACATACACACACATATATATAATTTTTCAATTTTTCAATTATTTAGTAATTTATCAAGACATTATTTACTCAGGGCCAAAAAAGTGAGTATAATTTCTATTCCATCACTGCTTACACCCCCAGCTAGTTAAATCACAGTACATTCTATGTTCGTTATGCGCGAATATAGAAATTTAGACAGGTATGCTGAACTTCACCCACAAAAAGGATCTCCGTGTATAAGGATACATTACATCCATGTAGGGGCATTATATCCATGAAGAAAAATCATCCTATAAGTGTTTTCTACAGAATGAATGTAAAGAATCTGTTATTTACAGAAATACACATTATGTTACTAACAATGTTTTTACCTAAGACTACTTCGGAATTTTTTTTGGAGTTCTATTCAACTACTTTAATTATCGTAACAACGAAGTGGTGAAAATATGCTTAGCCGTAACACGGTTCTCTTAATAAATTACTTCGAATGAGTTTTAACAGCCATTTTATATTTTATATTTCAATATTATGCAAATTTGAATGCACGTACATAAATCAAAGTTATGAAGAATAGTTATGAAGCATAGTTATGAAGGATAAACTAAAAACATACATAGCCTATAATTATCGGATACACTAGCGACTATCCGCGAACGCATGCAGTTAGCCACCATTAAACTTTCAAAACATGGGAAAATCAGGTATGCTCTGAATGCTTTGCTTTGATTGGCTGCAACGTATTACCTTAAAACGGTGAAAAATTGAACGACTGAGGCGATTTCATCAAAACTAGTGCACTATAAAAATCAAGTGAGTGAACCATGTATTGGTGTTACCTATTACTTTGAACCATTAAGCAGTGAAACACTGAACGGAATTTTTTTACAGTCTTCATTGTGCTGGCATAAAACATGTGTATTGCTTACTAGAAGGATGGTAGTTGCAGACAAACGTAGCTGTAGATACAACATAAATTTGTTGCTGGATAAAACAATTCTTGAGACGCATATTCTGATTCACACATCATTATAGAGCAATATGCATCCCACATTTTTGGAAGCTTAGTACATCTTAACAGAAGGGATGATACAGAGAAACGAGCCATGCGTGCTAGTTGGAAACGAGCTAGGGGAAAAAGTGCGACGCTTTTAGAAGTCTATGAGAGTGTTAGAAAGATTTTTTTTCCAACTGGAATCTTATTCACTGATTTGCTACAAGGTATTTGCATTACAGCGTTATGTAAGATCGTATCATACGCATTAATTTCAAAAGATGCAGTTTAGATTGCTTTTTTACAAATAAGTTCTGTTTTCAGAACAGAAGGGGGGAAATACCCAAATTAAAGTGAAGTATAAAAGGAGCTATTGCCAATTAAAATCAGAAATTTGCTTTACATATTTTTATATTACACACACACATACATATATATATATAATATATATATATATATAGGCTCTTTGGTGTATATATATGATATAAAAATAAAGAATATGTAAAAGATTAAATTAGCAATGTAAATTTCCCTTCTCAATTCTAAAAATAGTAACCTCTCTGCACTGCGTCATTTCTAGATTAATCCATGTCATATGAATCTTACATAATTCTGGTGATGTAAATGGAACTAAAGCAGGCAATAGCAATTTTACAGAAGTATTAGCTATCCAATCAAAATGTACTGAGAACCAAAACTAACTCAGTCTGAATTAAGATTTCACCCTGAACATAACGCACTTGCTTTCAACGCTTTGGCCTAGCTGCACTGCTGTCTGTGTGCTTCTTCTATCTTACTGAAAATTAATCTAAAATGTAAGCTTTTCGGTATAGGCACAATTAATGTGCCAACTTGATTGTGGCCACAACCTAATGACCCAATGACTCTATAGTAGCGCCTGAACTCGAAGGTGGTGGACAATAATTTGTTGCCACCAGGATTTGCGATTGTGTCCCCTAGTCTCCAGTTGCCCTTTAAAAGGGGAATACATAAGACATTTTCCTCCTCCTTCATGCATGCCTTCACAGTATAACGGTAACATACTCGGCGCGTGTTCGAGAGATCCATGTTCAAGTTCCGGGAGGGCACTACATGTTTTTCACGTCTCTTGCATCAAAAATAACTGACTCTACAGCATGAAATAAATCCAAAATTCTCTGATTTAATGGACATTCGCGGAAAACTCTAATATTAATAAAACTCTGAATCTTATGAAATCCTCAAAAAGTTTCGGAAAATCGCGCCATAATAAATTGGTAAGTAAAACAATATTATTCGCGCCATAATAATATTATTTTACTTATGAACCAAGAGTATTAAATTCAGTTTTTACTAACAAAACTGCAAATTTGCACTTGAAAGTACTTGTTGCAAGATATGTTTCTTTGCAATATGTACATAGTTTAACTAAAAATCAAAAATCAAAAATGAAGTGTTACTTAACTACCTACCTTGTATATTAGGAGAAACTGTTTCAATTTAAAGGAACCTCATGCTTATCTCGCTTGAAATTCGCAGTTTTATAATAAAGCAAAGAGCAGTCGACGGTTTATTTTTTCTCATTTTAATTGTAATAATTTAGATAAATGTATGATTATGAATGTGCCAGTTTAAAGACACATTTATAATATTCAATAATCATTTATAATTATTGCTAAAAACAAGTCTTACTGCAATCCAGACTTTTATTTCTTGAGAGATTAGAAATATATTATTTGATATTGTGTGTTATAAGTGAATGATATAGATGCTGTTAAACTTTTTCTCTGGGAATCAGACCATGAATGATATAGACTGCCACTGACTGATATCCATCGGAATAAATTATAGAGTATGTAGGGCATTGGTGTATACTTGCTTTTGCTGCTACAGTCTTCTAGTATCATCTCTTTGTGAGAGGTTATCATTACACTGCTGCTGCCTCAGTATCCTTAAGGGTAGTAAAGATTCTAGAAAAGCTGAACCAAATTCTACAGCTAACAAATCAAACATCATGTTGCAAAGACATAGGACACTTCAGCTTGTGCTGCTGATATTTCGATCTATTTCCTGGTGCAAACTCTACTAAGTTATCAAGTTCCTTCACAAGTATACGCAAACAAACACAGTAAATCTGCATTTGCAGACAATTTTGGTGATTTTATATAATTTCAAAAATGTTTATAAAACTGAGAATTTTAAGAATAAACTACAGTTATATTCAGTTCCTCTCGCTTTAACATCAATTTTATAACGAAGTTTCTCAAAATTTCTGCTGTTTATACATTCTTCTCCGTAGACATAGGAACACAGTTAATTACATTCGAAACTCCGACAGAAGTATTAGCAGTTATTGAAAACTAAAAGTTATGTCTGAAGTACCTATTGTTTTCCTTGAAACGGCTGTCAAATTTATTGATATGTTTATCACAATTGGTTCTCCATCGCCAGCGTTTTCAAAAGCAAAAAAGAAAATCCAGTTCAGCCTGTCTCAATATACGAATTCAAAATCTTCGTTTCCTGTTAAGGCGGGAAATTGTTTCCGAGAGGCAGCTTGTGAGTGGCATTACAAAAGTAAAATTCAAATAAGAGAGACGATGGAGATGAAAGACTAACAGAAAATTTACTTTGTGTTCAAAGTAGTTATTTGGGGAAAAAAGGAATAAATTTTCCAGCCAAAAGTTTTCTTTTTTTCCTTGAAGGTTTGCAATAGGTGATTATTTACTTTTATTTCACTTGTCGTTTTACTCTGGGTTTAATGCCTTCTCAAATGCTATAACCACGTTATCACCTGATAACTTTTAGATAACTTCCTTTTGATTTTCATACTACAAAATGTTAGGGATATTGCTGCCTATGGAAGCTATTGAGTATAAGGTTCTTTTCGTTTTTGTACAAGTAAAACAATTTATAGAGCCATAGACATTTTTAGAATCAATAATAAGACAAAAATAAAGTGGTCCCCAGACTTGCAAAAGTGGCCCCTCTTAAAAATAGTCTGAAAAACGCTGGTCTAATAAATAATCAGAAATTGTCAAAAAGCTCATTTTCCTCCCTAGAGCTTGAACACTGTTCAAGCTGACAGAACAGTGAACATTAACAGAACATTGTTCGAACATTCTTCTGTTAAAAGTTCAAAACACCAATTATAAAAGCACAAATTTCCATCACATTTTTGATGGAGTGCCATCATATATTTGATTGAGACTGCCTCCGGAAATAAAATCCAGAAATCTCACACGTATTTTCGGCCACCATTACTTCTTGACAGCATTTTCGAATCGACTGAATTTAAATGTCTCCGTTTCGAAAAAATGTGGTAGTTATAAATGTTCATTCTTTATTTTAGATCAGTACCCGAGCCTATTTGTTATGAGCTGCCATATTTTCGGAACATCGCCGCCTATATTGGAATTAGAAAACTTTTGGATAGTGGGGCTTCGGCAGCCGTCATGCAGGGAAGAATATGTGTTTGAGGGATGTAGAATAAAGCGGATGTATTTGTGTGCATAAAACTTTAGTGTTCTATAGCTCATAATGTATGATACTTTGATTTAGGTGGATTATTGGATATTATTTCGTAAGCGCGCTTACGGAACCAAATTTAATTTCTTTATTCTGCTAAATTCAAACACGGCGAGAAATTTAGATTCATTAATAATATACATTAGAGGTAAGCCTCTTCTTATCTGATATTTTGATTGTAGGTAAGAAAAATAACATTGATATTTTCAGCCTGATCTAATCAGTATATCGACCGTGATAAGATCAGTCATTCCAGGACACCTTCGTATAACAGCGAACAAATGAGAAACAGGATATCTATGTAACATATGTAAATTCGATGAAGTTTAATTGATAAATTTAGCAAAGTAAGATGTTATCAATATTAATAACAAAATATGCTACACTATATTCCTTCATTGTACAGAGTTATTGTAATAAAAGTTTCACATTCAAAAAGCTGTAGAAAAAGAACTACTGGTCAGAATGACCTGAAATTCGACCTAAATATACATGAAGTAATGGAAATTAGTCTAACGAAAGAAGAAAATATAGTTTAACGTTTTATCAATAGATGGCTCTGTACGTCTTATAATATGCTAATTAAAAAATGTGACCTGTGTACCACCTATTAGACTAATAAAAACAAGGATTACAATGCAGTTCCCGTTATTCTGCGTCTGACAAACTTCTCATGACTCTGTCGATGAAGGATCAGACTTTGCTTGTGAAGGTTTTTTACTAGAACAGTGACTGTGCTTCAGCTACCTTGAAGAAGTTCCAGACAATAATGGGTATAAGATGTGGCTCTGCTCCAGTGTCCGCAAATTTGTCTGCGATGTTCTTCAATTCTGAGTATTGGCAGAACCTTGAAGATGTAAATGAGTTTCGTTTGTTTACAAAATGTTCCATGACCATGCACTGTCCAATTTTACTCGAGCATAAAATTGTAGAGCTAAAATTTGCCATATTGGATTGTCAGCATGAAGCAACTCCTGAACGCTCGTAATTGAGTCGACAGCATTGCAGGATGTTTCTTTTACGAAATGTGCTGATTTACATGTCTAAAATTGGGCAACTCTCCTTGCACTACACATTCTCATACAACTTCTCGTCTCTTCTTGCAATACTACAACCCATGGATGGCCAACTCGTGGCACGGTAGAGTTTCAACAGTGGCACGCGAAGACATTGATAAATTTAAAAATTTGAAATAATAATAATGTCATCGTCAGGAACTTTATCAAAATCCATAAAAACCTTACTCATACCTACTGAATGCAACGTCGTTGGAAAGCGGCACTGCTTGACACCAGTACAACGATGCCGTGAGATAGAGTAGTCATGAGAAGAGCCCAAGGGTTTGAGTTGCTTTTCTTTGGAGCCGTTGTGTCTTGTTATGGTTGTCCGTTCTCGAACGAGATCGAGTACGATACTCTGGCTATCTGGCTTAGTTGATTTTAAACAACCGAGCAAGACGTTAACCTATTTTTAGATTGAGCATCGTTGTTTTAAAAGTTTTATTTTCACTATGTCCATGAGTTAACTTGCAACATCGAAAAGAAAATATGAAGAGAATATTGAAATTTGTAATTTTAAAACTGGCTGGAAAGAACAATTTTTATTTTACTCATCAAAATAGCCATCGAAATTCCAAGCCTATTTGTTTGATTAGTGGAATATATGTAGCAGTGTCGAAAAAAGGATTTCAACAGTAAATATATTGTCGGATCACACTCACGAAAGGAATTTACCAATTGAAAAAAAAGAAAAAAGAAATCTTTAACGGGCCAACAATTTTTGTTTCGTAATAGAAATAACGAAATGTATCTAAGGTGAAGGCTTCTTATGAACATAATCTGTTGTTAGCCCGCAAGAAAAAACTCTATTCTGACGAAGAGCAGATAATAAAAAATAGTCTTTTAATATTTACTCAAAGCTTATGTAATATAAACGTCAAAAGTATGGTGATAAAAAGCTTTGTCTAGAGAAACCGTCATGGGTCATATAGAGGACATGGGCCAGGACGTTGGCAAAAAAACTATCTCTGAATTACAATTCTGCAAATACTTTTTTTCAGCTTTGGATGAAAGCTGTGACATCACAGACAATGCGCACTTAAATATATTTGCGAGCTGCACGAATGATAATTTTGGTACTGTGGAAGAAGCTTTTAATTTGCGCCAACTAGTTTTAACTACAGATGAAGACATTTTTGAAGAACTTAAAAATATAATTGAAATAAATAAAGTAGAGTGGACAAAATTAGGTAGTGTTTGCACAAACGGAGACGTTTCCTGGTTGGTAAGATAAAAGGTTTCACTATATTGCTTGAAAATTATTTGGGAAGAAAAGTTTTCAAGTATCATTGTATTATCCTTCTAGAACAGGGGTCGCCAAAGTGGTCTATATAGACCCCTAGGGGTCTATTTAACAACAGTAGGGGTCTATCTGACTCAAGGGGTCGAATGGGGGTCTATTGGGACTCGAAGGAAAAACAGTTCTTAATACGCAAATCACACATATCTAACCGCGTACATAAAAATTTAAAATATTTTTATAATTGACTTAATATTATATTCTTTATAGAAAATAAATAAATCAGAAAACAATCAACAACGAAATAAATCCTGTTCTAAGCAATGAACTCCAAAACAATAAGAACCATATTTTTTATTTAGCAGACTTATTTAGAAAATTTAATGACGTTCAAACAAAACTGCAAGGAAAAGATGTAACAATTATCTAAGCTCGGACAATACTGTTAGGCTTCCAAGTAAAATTAAATTTATTTAGATCTTCATTGCTACGTAAGGATTATAAGTATTTTTCAAATCTGCAACAATTAAAAATAAAAGAAGACTTGGAAATATATACAAATCATCTTCAAAAATTAAGCGACGATTTTAAACTGCGCTTTGTTGATTTGGAAAACATCGACATCCCTGATTGGATTATTGCGCCATTTTCGGCGCAAATTGATAACGTCGACATCAACATACAAGATGAGCTTGCTGAACTATTGTCCGATCTTGAAGCAAAAACGCTTATTAAAAATTTGACAATACATAAATTTTGGACTAATATAAATATAAAGCAAAAATATGTGAAACTTTACGAAATGGTTCAGCCATTTATGCTGGCGTTTCCAAGTTCGTATATGGTTGAAGCCGGTTTCAGTCACGTTAATTCAATTTTAACTAAAAACAGAAATAAATTAAATGTGGAGCTTCGAGGGGATTTACGGTTAAAATTGACTAATTTCGAACCCAATATAGCGAACCTTGCCAAGAAACACCAGGCACACTCATCTCATTAAGAAGTAAAAAATCTGTAGCTACTTTACTTACTGTTTCTGATTTATTAAATATTTAGACTAATATATAGTTTTATTTTAATTACCTGAAAATTACCTTTGTGGGGGTCTATGGAGATTTCGAAAAATTATATAGGGGGCGATGATCAAAAAAGTTTGGCGACCCCTGTTCTAGAAGATCTTTGTGACGTGGACTTACACCTGGCTTCTGTTGCTGACTCTGTAGCGAGCTTATCAGCAAAATCTGAGCTCGAGTTCTGAATCGACGAGCATTTTGTGAGCTTTTCCCGGAATAAGCGGAAGAAGATGGCGGATTACTCCTTCACTGTAGTGTGCGCTGTTTTCCCATACGAAGTGCTCTCGCAAAAGTTTGGAATTTGAGGGAGTGTGAGTGCGTTTTAAAATATCTCAAAGAAAACAATGAACTGTCCAGTGACTGCTTGCTACTCAAGAATGAAAATTGGTTATAGGATTTAACTTTTCCCTCCGATATTATGGGACATTTAAGTAATTTAAATTTAAGATTACAAGGGAAAGATTGTATTTTTTTTTATCTTCGATCGTCGTATATTTTCTTTTGTGCAAAAACTTCTGCTTTTTTGTCTCGATTTTGGAGAAAAAAGATTAACACATTTCACATTAATGCAGGAACTATGTTTGATCATTTCCAAGATGAAAAAAAAAAGATGATATTTTTCACAAATCCTTTTTCAATTTGTCTGAAAGATGTTAATTGTTACTCACCTGAAATCGAAATCAAAATTATGAATCTACAGCACCACAGTACACCGAAAAACAAATATAAGGAGCTTATTTCAACTGTTAAATGATCTAAATTGTATTGAATTCCAGAATCTTGTACCAGCAAGCAATTTTCCAAATTTTCATAATTTGGCTGTCAGATGTTCTTGTAGGTTTAGATCAACATATATTTTTGAACAGATGTGTTTTATTATGAACATGTAAGGTTCTACTGTCTATCTGTTGTGTAGAATCTTGAGAAATAGTGATTGCACGGAAGAAGGGTTAAAACTGCCCTTTGTTAAACTCTTTAAATTATTCACAATGCGTAAACTTGACGCTAACATACTACGCCTCTGCTTGGGTGGTAACTGAAACAGTAGAATCAAACTCAAGAGTTCAAAATATTAACAAGTAGTAGAATTAAACTACAGGGCTCATACAATCCTGTATCCTACAGCGCGTAGAGGAATCTAGTGACAGCACGATAATAGCTGTAAAGCCACGTCTAACCAGCAATAACTGCTAAGCGGAAGCTTGCGTATAAGCACGCATAGAGATTTCCCAGACTCTCTCTAATTTTCCTTACTGGAAAGTCAATATTTAAACCTTTTCTTCCACTGGTAGAATTCGCATTTCTTACGCGCGCTACCAAATTTAAATATTCTGGCACTGACAATTAGGGGAATGAAGAACTTATACGAAAGTAACTTAAAATTGAATTTAACTGGTTATTCAAAATAAGTATAAATCCCTACAAACATGATAAAAACCAAAATATCGTTCAAGATGAACTGATATGCAACTAAAACACTTAATTTTTGTCAGCATCTTCAAGAACTAATCCAAATGTAGATGACTTTTGGTAAAGAAAAACTACAAAAGCCACATCAATTAAGGACTGGCTGTTTAACAATTATTTAAAATTTAATATTTCAAGTTATTCGTTTTTATTTTGCACATAACCTGAGTGACTGAACCTTTAAAAACTCTTATTAACAATAAAACCTAAGTTTGTGCTTTTGTTTCATTTATTATATTATTTTTTATGTTTCCACTACTCAGACTTACATGGAAAAAAATGTGCTATTTGCGTAACAATCCCATAATCAGCATATAAATAACATTTTTTCCTCTTTTTATTTTTAGTGTATTGGAAATGAGAAGCATAATTTTTCTCCCATGTAGTGGCACTCTTTCAAAAAAGGTTCGCCACCCTACTGTAGTCACATCTTCCACTGACATCGAAGCAACTACTTTCCCCCTTCTGCCAGATCATATTTTAAATGAAGTGGTCTCTTCAAATTTACAAATGATCTTCCTCAAACCCTGGATAGACATGGGAAAAGAGCCACATCACTGGCACTTCTTCAGGGCAGCTGAAGCACAGTCACCGATCTTGTAAAAAAACTTCATAAACAGAGTCCGATCCTTCACTGACAGAGTAACGATGAACTTCTCAAACGTAGAATAACGGGAACTGCTGTGTATTTTTATTGTCTAATTTGTGGTGCACATGCCGCATCTTTTAATTAGCATATTTAATTAGCAATGTCGTCTGGTGATTCAATTCTCAACTATTTCTTTTTTCTTTCTCCAGACAAATTCCTATTGCTTCATGTATTTCAGATCATTATAAATCACGACAATTGTTCCTTTTCTATAGACTTTTGAAAGTGGAACTTTAATCATAATCTCTCTGTACTGTACTGTTGATACAATAATGCAAAATTTAAACTCCAAAATATTTCCTTGCTCACTAATGGGTAAGACTTCATGGTTTCTTTTCTTTTCTGTATTTTTTTTTAAAGTTTAGAAGCACTAACAGCATTACTCTCGCAAATTGGGAACCACTGCAACGTAAATAAAAAGTATCTGAATACGACAGCTGTGATAGAATGTTGTTGACTAGAACAAAGAAACTGTTATGAGGAGAGCTGAGAAATATTTAACCGGAAAATCTGTACTAGATCTGATGTTTCACCACTAACAGTTGTGGGCACCTGTTGACAGTTTTATAGCCGTCATAATGGAAAAATCAATCAAGAAAAGCGTAAAAGAGCGATAAAAAACTTGGGAATGTACTAGGGATTTTGAAGATGAGCATTTTCATTCTAGGTGAGAGATGGCTTAAAGCACATTGAAACCGTTCAAAACTGGCAATCGTTTGAAGATGTCTAACGCCACTATCGTTCGGGACAGCATAGGTTGCCCTTTCGGATCGTAAGAACTGGGTTCGTATATTTTATACTAACAGCTGAGACTGTCTGAGTAATAGCCAGTACATACAACCCCGGGGGGCGGGATTATGTACATGCAATAGATTAAAGTACATGTATAGCTGTAACAGAATTGCGTAGATGTAATAATGACACTGCAGACAGATGTGGCCATAGATAAACATCACATGATTTTATTACTGGACAACTAATTCTCGACATATATATTCTAATTAACACATCATCATGGACGCAATATGCACCCTACAGTTTTAAAAACTTAGCACATCTTCAGACAATGGACGTCACAGAGGCGGCGACGTGTTAATCTGATGCATGCAAGGGTGAAAGCGCATTGTTATCCAATATGGAAGCTTATTTTAAGAGAAAGGTTCGCTTCTGGAAATTTTAAGCTCCGAATTAGTTACGTCATGATGGTGATGTAAAGGATGGAAAGTGAAAGTATCATATATAT
>KK120826.1:100920-126029 GCA_000611955.2 Stegodyphus mimosarum
ATATATATATATATATATATAATATTTTTCTCGATGCGTCGATAGTAGAGAATTGGTTAATTAACTGGAGAAAGTGAAACCAATCACTTTTTGAGTCATGACCGAGATGGTTGTACGAGAGATATAGCTTGAAACTACTGCGTAGTGGATGAAATGATGGAGTTGCAAACAAATGTGCCTAGTTCAACATATAACTTATTCTTAGACACTCTTGAAATATCTTCTTTCCAATTGCATCTTAATTTCATATGGCATAGCTTTGATTCGTACAGCACAATGGATACAAACTGTATCCCACAATTTATAAAAAACGCATTTATATTTTTGAACAACAGAGGAGAAATACAGCGAAGCAAGAGGCGTGGCTTTATTCAGGCAGCATCAGATAAAAAAACCGAAGCGTATTAAGCAGTTGGAGTTATTTATAATCTTGCTTCATTTGTTTGAGTTCTAAAGAGCGACTGGGCAAAAGTTTGCAGCATTGCTGAGAAAGTGCAGGGAGAGAATAATGTCAATGACGCAGTATAGATGCGCTGAAAGGAGGTTGTATTACAATTAAAATTAGGATTTTAATTGATTATTGCCAGTTTGTTCCAATTAAGTTTAATTTGTTAATAAATTTATATGCATATATATATATATATATTTCACCTTTAAGTTAAGACGTTTCTACTTTAAGTTAAGACTAGACTTTAAGTTAAGAAGTTTGGTTTCAGCTTTCTATTTTAAAAATTGAATTTTTAATACTTTTCTATAAAGTCACTTGAGATATCTCTGTTAACGAATTTTTCGCATTAGCAGAATTCTAGTCTCGCCGTTGGAAGGAGATTTGCGTGGGCTGTCATTGGACTGAAAAAATAATATGTTCGAAAATAACTGGAAACATTTTTATATCAAGATTTAATTACATTTTGTTCTGTTTGCATGCGGTTCTCTGCACTCAAAAGTTTATCAGAAAACATATATTGTTTTAGTTACGCATGCCTGGTTGCAAGTTAAAAAGGGTGCATCAAGATGCTAATTCTGATGTTCCATTACTCTGAAATAACTTTTAATTACATAGGCCGTAACTTTTATTTACACAGGAGTAATAAAATGCCACAAGTTAACAACTGTCATTGTCTTAATTGTATCTTTGTAATTTTCAAGTCATCAAATTCATTGTTTTCGTGATCATAATTAATATTCTTAACAATGTTGTATCAACAGAACTAGAGAAGACTTTAATTAGATTATTGTTAACCCTCCGCGTACGGCTCAGTTTTTATACTTTCCGGTCCTGAAATACGGGGCGATTTTTTTATATTTTCTTTATCTACATATGTTACAATTCACATCTTTATCAGCTGTTTTAAAATAATACAAGAATTTTAATAGCTTTTCCGTTTTCAAAAAAAAATATAATACGGCGCCCGCTATTTCAGCGGGCGTGGTTTATAAGTTAAAAAAATCACGCGATATTTTTATTTTCAGATGAATATAATTTTTAAACAATTTGTCTCTAAAAATGTTACAGAAATTTTGTAATGAAACAGAAAAAATAAAAGAAAAAATTAGTTTTACTTTGTTAAAATATATACATAAAAATGAAAAAAAGTTTTCATTATTAGTAAATATTACAACTTACTTATATTGATCTTAGAAATAAAGATTGTATTGTTTTTACTGATATCATTATTATGGAAAGTTTTTTTGAGTGTGATACACGTTGAAACATGGCTCTAAATATAGTCCAACTTGACACTCTTCGCACCAAATGCGAGTCTCTTTGCGTATCTTCTTCCCATTTTTGTCTTTTTCGGAGCAACATACAACACATTGTCTCCTAAGTTCCTTTTTTATTGGATTTGGTGGAATGTGGCTAGCAAAATGCCTTTCTATAAGCCGAATACAGCTCGTGCTAGCATCGCTGGTACGTTTTTATGCATATATAGAAAAAGAATATTTGTCAAAATTTTTTTCGACCACAGCTAATTTGAAATCAAGGAGAGATTTACTTGTTTTTGTAATTTTTCTGTATACTATATATGAATTCCACAATGATTGATCCAATAAGAAGAAAAATATTTTCTTATAATACTTTCGTTGTTGTTTTCGGGTACTTGGTTAATACGACATCTTCTGATGGCATCCGTCGACGCCACTCATTGTAAAGTTGTAATCACAAATCACTTTCGGTTTTAGCGTTTCCTTTGTTGTCCCAGAATGGACTGAAACAGACGAAGTATCATGGAAAGTACTAAGCATATTTACTATTTTTTTACGTTTCCACGCTGATATGCAATGGATTGTCCCTTTTCTACTTTTTCTTTTGCAAAACCTGGAGGTAAATTTTTTCTGTTACTGTGGAGTGTACCATATATGTCCGTTTTCTTTTGAACAAGAATATCTGCCAAGCTTGGCGACATATAGTAATTATCAACAGTTACGTAAAATCCTCTGTTTAGAAATTGGTTTAATAGGTGAAGAATAACAGCAGTTGATTGTGGATATGATGAGTATTCCGGTAACAGAGACATACCTTTTCCCGTATACAAAAGGAAGTCGCATATGTAACCTGACGAAGCTTCACATAACATGAAAAATTTTATCCCAAACCGTGAACGTTTCAAAGGAATATACTGTTTCTATGACAAACGACCTTTGTAAAGCATAAGTGATTCATCTACAGTGAGCTGTTCTTCGGGACTAACTATGTCACAAAACTTTTTTCTAATGTGTTCAATAACATCATAAATTTTCCATAACTTAGCGCAAGGATGCGTTGACGGATCAAAATTTTCGTTATCCACAAAATGAAGATTTATCATCAACAAGTAAAAACGATCATGTTTCATAATTTTTGAAAATATTGGAGTGTTTATAGATTCTCTTTTCGACCAATACCGATGATAATCTGGCTTTTTTACTATACCTTGCAAAAATAAAAGGGCAAAAAATAGCATCATTTCTTCGACATTTGTTGGAATCCAGGGTTTACGCTGCCTTAGATTAGCAGAGGAATGTTGAGAGGCAAATATATTTGTTTCATTTACTATCAAATCTTGTAAGTCTCTATCCATAAATAAGCTGAAAAATTCCAGAGGTCCGTCTTCTTCACTTATGTTCGCGAGTACTTTTGGACCACCGGAAAACTGAAATCTAGGGGGAGCATGAGGCGGATTATTCATGTTTATTCTCATCCACAAACGAGCATTCTGAATTGTTCCATCATCATCGGAATCTTCAGATTCACTTCCAGGTAACTGACTTTCCGATGAGTCTTAACTACCATCATCACTGCCCAGATTTATGGAATACTCCGAATCAGAATCACTATCTTCATAATCAAAATACTTTCGTTTGCTATTCCTACATATAACGCCGCTGACGCTCGGCAAATCCATATCTTTCTTAAATGTTTATCGCGCGAAAGACAAAAGAAAGCACGCAAACTCACAAATACGTGAGAAAAAAAATAAAAAAAAAAAATAAAAAAATAAAAAAACAAATTCCTGAACCCTCTTGTTCTACCTAGCAGTGAAAATAAGCATCAGATGATGGTTTTTTAACGTACACGGGGAAATGGCGGGATCCGTATTGAAATCAGGAGAAAAATTCTTCGCCCGCGATTTTCACGTGACCCGTAGTGGGAGACGAAACAGATACCCCGCTCTAATCGCAGGAGCCGTACGCGGAGGGTTAATAATTGTTACTATTGTTAATAATTCTTCATCGATATCTGTGATCTGACTCACAAAACTGGATATGGTGGCAAAATTCAATATTATCGAACAAATTTTTCAACAAAATTTTCTTCCTTTTAGAAATTTTTCTTGCATCTTTATTTCAGAGACACTTTTATTCTCAATACTCCCTATGCCTTTGTTGCTGACTAGTTAACGAATTAATATGAAGCTAGCATTTTACATGAATCACAAATTAAATATTTATTATAACAGTTTTATATTTTTGGTATTGGCCGCCCAGGCGTTATAGTAGTTAGAGGAGCCTGACTGCGATACTGAAGGGCCCAGGTTCGAACCCCGGCGAAGGCATGTAACATTTTCTGTCCCTTCATAGGAGGTAGCGGTGGCCGCCTATTAGGTGCCTCCATAATAAAATGGTCATCACTTCTGGTCTTAGTAGTGGCCAATGCTGTTACAGGCAAGTGCCCGTCATGCCATTCATAAGAAAAAAAAGAAAAAAATGGAATTTTAATTATATGTGCAACTAGATTGATTATATGTAACATAAAATAATAAGAAACTCAATGCTAATTTGTTTAGTATTTTCGTTCGCTGGCATATTGTTATTCCTGATGACCAAGAGCTCCATTTCAGTGCCACATTATTTTAAATGAGATAGTTTGTTGAAGCAGTGAATTTGAGCATATTTACATTTACTGAAATTGTAAAGATATTCAGCTAAATTGTAAATACTTGCATTTACTGAACTTGTAAAGATATTCGAGCATACTTACATTTACATTAAAGATATTCAGCATGCTGATCTTATTAAAGTTATCTCAATCTTCTAAGTGTACTTCTGCTTCTATAATAGATAGTACCTCTTTGGAAGTAACAGCCAAATTTCTGTTACATTCGCTGACAGGTAAATATTACAAATGTACCATTTATCCGATGCTGGTTCTCCGAATTGTTGTCTGGCTTCTATCGCTTAATCTTTTTGAGTATGCTTCAGGCGCTCAACCCTTTCGGGCATGGGGGAGGCCAAACTGCCATTAGAAAACCGCTATAGAGTCAAGTCAACGCACTCCCAAAATTTCCAGCAGAGAACAAGAATTCTCCATCGCATCAAATAGCAACGTTGCATCACGCGGGCGAACTTTTCCCAAAACAGGTTCCTCTGAGCCCTACGTAAACCTGCCAGCTTTCTATTGGTCCGCTTCACTTTCAGGAATCTCACAGCTACCCCCCTGCTCCAGAGAGTAGACTTACTCCTTCACTGCCTCCCCTCGCCATGTAAACAATTCAACCTGTTTCGCCGTTCAAAAGAAGTTCTATTGCGGAGCTGTGTTTGCTGGTTTGACGCAGAATCGGTTAGTGCCCTGTGGAATACGCGCTGGTGAACTTTCCTATCTGACTGCTTTTGTTTATTTCAAGGATTATCTCGTCTGCTTAGGATGTAAGGACAGTGGTAAGTACATAAATAGATCTGACTTTTGTTTCAAAGGACTTCTGTTGTATCATCGATATTGATACTTTATATCAGCAGACATAAAATACTTTTTGACAGATGTCTGCGCCGGGACATCATTTCGGCGCCTCCTGAGGTCATGTGGGTCGTGCCACATACTTTTGCGGTGTTTATCATTCTCTAAGCTGTCATTTTGTGAGGAAAAAATATGGTGATTAAGAGAAATCTGGGATATTATGTCAAGTAATTTTTCAATCAAATCGAAGAACTGTTATATAGTGCGATTTATTTCAAGAACTAATTTCTATATGTAAAAATTAAATAAATAAAATATATGAGAATTTATGTGCTCTTCATTAAAAAACTCAGAAATTAAATATTTCATTTATTTCGTATTATTTGCAATCACTGGTGACTTAAACCAATTAATCATATATTGATTTGTTTGATCAGTAAATTTTTAAACAATCAATTTGTTTGATCAAAGGTAAAATAGATGATTTTTTTTTAGAACAATCTGTGCAATTATTCCTAAAGTTTCATCAAAAAGCAATTTTACTGAAAGCAACTGGTGTGCAACTTGAATGTGTTTCGAGTATGGGAATTTCGACTGTTTAGGCTTGTTTTTGACTTCTATTTTAAATAATATTTAGCATCATATCCGATATATGATTTTGCTAAACATTCATGTTCAAACTAGAGGAAACTTAATCCAATTTTGATGCAAAATGTAACAAAATTATTCAGAATTGAAAAGCTACAAAGTGGATGGAACAAAAATTCTGCAACAGAATTAAGAACCAGAATTTGTAAGAATCGATTACAACCGTATGATAGAATTTTTTTAAGTATTTTTAAAATATATTTAGCTTAGGAAATGTTTTGTCTTATTAATTTCTCTTCAATATTTCAATTGCTGTTTTTATAGTCTTCATACACCTTTATTATAGATTTGAATATTGCTAAAAAATTAATAAAGTAAGCTTTTAAATAAGTCCAGCTGTGATGCATATTTCAATTTCGAATATTTTAGAAATTGCAATAAAATTATAATAAGCTTATAATAAATTTTGTTATGAAGTGTGATCTATTTCATTACTAAATTTCGAAATAATGAAACCAATTTTCTTAATCTTTATTAACGTTGTGAAGTCTAAATGAATAGATGATAGTAACAAAGCTTCATTTTATAGATTTTAGATCGCTTCTAATGATAAGCTTTAAATGTGTGATTAAATGAATTAAAAAATATTGCATTTGACTGCTAGTTAAAAATCGGAATTCTCCTAGATTGTATATCAGCAAAATAAATACGAAGTTAAACAGGAGGAAGTTCATGGAAACTTGCAGACAAAACTTTTGGTAAAACGTCAGTCAGCTAATTGATACATAAATCTCCTGATTACCATCATAAAAATTTTACAAAATTTTATTTTCAAATAATAATTTTATTTTGATGATATCATATATGTACCGATCTTTTCCAGATCTGCTTTATGCAGGATATTGAATTTCAAATATGAAATTCTAGAATTCCTGATTTAAATATATTAATATTTCAGTAATTAATTATTTCCCCCCTAAAATACTAATTTTAGTTTACCCGTTTCGAAAATGTTAGTTATCTCCGAATGCTAAGCACGTAAAATTACTTGTGTAAATTTAAATTGAATTCTTTTTTACATAAAATTTTTCAAATAAAGTTGAATTTATTTTGTTTTAAATACTTCATTTTGTTTTTAAGAATTCAATTTTGGAAATTAAAGCTGAATTGTTAATAAGGTATTTGCTTAGAAATCAGTAGAAAATCTTCCACTAAAACACCTAGTATATTTCAGAAACGTGAACACCATTACCACTATATTACATTACCAAATTCTAAACAAAAATTTCTTACATTCGAAGTAAAAAATGCGCATGTTTCATATAAATCTGATGAGAGACATGTATGGAATGTTTGCAGTTCCATTAACTTATTGCTAAGTACACGGTCCAATTAAAGAAGGAGCCCTGTATAAAGTGTTTATTCGAAAGGTCCTAATGCCCACTTTTTTCATTTACATAAGGTATAAAAAAGATTTTGAGAATACTACAGGAGGGGATGGGGGCTCCCTAAAATCGGATTCGGGGGTCCTGTATCCTTGGCTTCTGAAAGAAAGCCATAATTACACCTTTGTTTAATGAAGAACAGAAGTATTTTTAGTTTTTCATTACGTGCAGCTGCTGAGGGTTTAGTGTTTGGATCTACAACTAATCACATAGCATATAGCAGTACAATCAATGAACTATATGATAATTCAACAATCACTGGCAATGTTATTTTGAGTGAATATTTTCTTAAAACCATTTTTTATTCAACATATTTATTTCGTTTTGCAAAGGATCACCATTGCATTCATTCATTTGTTCATTTTGAATCAACTGAGAAAAGAATTTCAACTAAAAAAAACTATCTTGACGAACGCATATTCTCGACTGCAGCAACTCAAATCATATAAAAATTCCGATCCATGTCACCAGTTTCTATAACACATAGTTTTAAGCTTTGTTTAAATGACTTTTAGATTACGGAAATTTTAATAAGAAAATATTTAATAAGACAGCTTCAAAATATTTTTCATAAAAAAAAATGTAAAACTCCATAATACATTCCACAAAATATGGGCTTTTAATGGAATCAATCTATTCTGAATATAAGTTTTCTAGATATACGACAAATGGATCTTTTAATCTTGAACTGCTGTTGTTGCGTGTTTTGACGCTTTTCAAGTATTAAAAATCTTGAAGAGAGAAGAAAATAAATTTAATTCTTGCAGTTTAAACAAAAGTCATCAAAGTATGCTATCATACATTCATCAAAGGATGCTATTAAGATCGTATTCTTATAATGATCAGTGTAGGTAAGTTTAGGGGATGATCCGTTTATTTATAATGTCACCCCCATTGCTGAAGTAGAAGTTTCAGCAATAGTTGCAATACTGACACCTTTTACTCACCTCTTCAATGAAAAAAGCACTTTGTTCAGTTACCTTTTCTTATGGCGCGTCACAAAAGATGTTCTTAGGATGTTTCTATTTTTAGCATCGCCATTCTGAGGGGGATAAAAGGCATTCAGCTAGTGAAATTGCTCTAGGAAGTGAAATCTCTTCGGTGACCACTAGTGAACGCGACTAGTAGTTCTTAGAATATAATAAGTTTACTAAACATCATCTCTAAGACGACCACGGCAGACCAAAATTGTCTGGACCTTAATCTCCTTAAGAAGGTTTAAATACTTAAGGAGGTTATTCTTTTTGTCCATAACATTCTGCGAATCAAAGTCATCTTGAAGTATACTCACCTTTTACGAGCTGATTCTTTTTAAGTCCTTCATTTAGCACAACTAATTCAGGGCTCAATTATGAAAGTCTGAAATGCGAAGCACAACTCTCTTTCAGGATCACCAGCACCCTTTTTTCTTTTTTCGTGAGAAAATCAAGATTATGAGACATTACATAATGTTTAAGGTCCTTCTTAAATCGGGAATCATTGGACCTGGTCTCGTGGACAATTAAGGTCCTGACTAAATCCATGAAATAACGCAACTAAATTTCGTCCTAAGAAAATTATCAATCGCGTACGTTTGCAAGTACTATATATTTCAAAACTGAATTCAGCATCATGCTTACATAAATATTTTGTTCAGGTTGACAATTAAGTTAGTGAAAATGAAAGTTAGTGAGACAAAAACACTTAAAAGTTGCTTTTTCGCTCATTTTAATAGCAGCACTTTACCATCGAGTTTTTAATTAAAGAATAATTGCCTACGTTGGAAGTCCTGTAACATTCTACTAAGACCCAAAGTTTCTTTAACGTTCGGTGACTTCTTAATTTGTAATTTGGCTTTGTTGCAGGTCTTTTTTAAATATCAGAACTTTAAAGAAAAAGTTATTTGCGAACTAATTAGAGGCACTATTAGACTGAAGACGGCACGATGATAAATCATACACAGTATTTTTACAGAATTCTTTCTCATTAGTGTTACTCCTTTTCACTGAATTTCTTTAAACTGTTAGTAATACTCTGTAAGAAAAAAGATGTTTCATTTCGTTCAATAAAAATACAGCACTCGTCATAAGGTGTCTATCAGTTATCTAGTTCAAAGTTCTGTACCTCTCCATGCCTTGCAGATTCACAATGAATTTAACTCGGTCAGTTTGTTACGCTACAGTATTTATTTCACACGATAATGGCTTCTCCGCTAGACTGATGTGTTATGCTTGCATTAACTCTATGCAAGAAAAAAAGAAAAGAAAATCAGCTTTCACGTAATGCCTGCGAGTCAAGGACATATCTGAATCATCCATTTCTCTTTTTTGATTTCAAAGTCCCTTTTTTTCCCCTTTTCGAGCCTGTTGAATTTGTAATAATTTTCTTTTCATTTGTAGGAAAATTATACTCTTGTATTTTCTAAAAGGTAAAAAACATACTTTTGTTCCGGATTTATAAATTTGGATTTCGATGAAAATGTTATATGTTTGGGATTGATTTTGGATGATTTATTCAGAAATAAATTCCCCTCGTACATACTTCTCATTTAAAAGGAAAGAAAGAACTTGTTTAACTGCAATGACCTTCGAAATAGTTCTAGGAGAATGTCTAAAACTATCTTAAATGTAGAGCTTGGCTTTCGTCGATCATTCATATTTTTGCCGGTCACAACAGTACCTGAGGGTTACTACTGAATAGCTAGAACTAATATGTTTCTTCTGCGGAATCCTTAAAACTTTAACGTTCTGAAATCCCTAAAATTGTTTTTAATCCTTGCTGCGGAGAAAAGTTAATGCCATACAATTATTGAAAATATAATAATGCGTATACTTCATATGGAAAATGAAAAGAAAATCACAATTTAATTACAGTTTACTCTAAATAGATATCCTTCCTATTATTTTGAAATGAAAATGAATATAGAAATGAAAAGTATTATTGAATTAAATATTTTAGATGATTAATTTCGTAGGTCATAGGGTTTTCAAAAATTCTTTTGAATTTTATTTTGACTTGCAGAGCCTCTAGAGGAGTAGCTTATAACTCCAAGGTTCCGTGCTTCGCATTTTGAAAACCGCTGCTCTAGTAATATACACTCACTTCCAAAAGTTAAGCACGAAGATGTAAAATGCAAAAAAAATCAACAAATACTGCTTTGATTGACACAAAATTCGGCAGGAAAGTAGCATATATATTTATGCATAAAACAAAATCAATAATTATATACAGAAATGAAAACATTAAATTTTTGGAAGTTATCAGATAATGACATACTGGAGACTTAAACAGCACTTTGTAGTGAAAATAAGCAGCATAAAATGAAAAAAAAAGGACATTAATAGGGTATGTGATCCCCTCTCATTTGTATACAAAGTTTACACCTTGTGACCATGCTTTCAGTTAGGTGGTCAACCACCGCAGAAATAAGCAATCGCTCTTCTTCTTGTAGAGCAGTTTCCAGCTCAATAAGAGTGGCTGGAGGTGGGAAACGTGAAGATACAGCATGGCCGAGAACATCCCAAAGATTTTCAATGGGATTAAGGTCGGGCGAATATGCTGGCCACGCTAAATGCGCAATCCTTTCACTCTCCAGGTAGTCATCGACGATGTCAGCTCTGTGGGGACGTACATTATCGTCCATTAAAACAAAAGTAGAGCCAATTGCTTAAGCGTACAATCTCACAATGGGTTCTAGGACTTCATCTCGATGCCGGACACCCGTCAAAGAACCCCGTTTAAAGATGTGCAGGTCGATGCGATATCCTAATGAAATCCCTGCCCACACCATAATGCTTCCGCCTCGGAATGCGTGATGTTCGGTGATGTTTTGGGACTGATTGCGTGTTCTTTATTCACGCCATATCCTTATACGCTTGTCATCTGGCTCCAGAGCAAATCTTGATTCATCAGTAAACATGAAATTGCCCCAGTCACACACATTCCAATTGACATGTTCCCGGCACCACTGTAATTATGCCTCTCTTGATTGGACGGATAGAGGAACACAAACTGGAGGTACCCGGGCGTACGGTCTACTCATATGTAATCTTCGGCGTACAGTAGTTGCAGATATCGCCTTACCAATGGCCGCTGTAAACCATAGATGTCACACGTGTGGAAGTCGCTCTGCGATTCCGCTTGGCTACAGTAGCAATATATCGATCTTCCGCGGGGGTTGTAACCCTTGGGCGACCGGCTACGGGCCTTCGGACAACTGTCTGTGTGGTTTGGAATTGTTTCTATAAACGTGAAATTACAGAATGATGAACGCCGAAGAAAAGAGCAACATCTCTGATCGACTGTCCTGCTTCAATGCGCCCCACAGCACGCCAACGCTCAGAATCTTCCATTCGTCTTCTGGAAGTTATAGAAACACGTACGTCTTGAAAACAAATTGTACGAAAGTTTTAAACACTTTCTGTCAGCACTTACAATCAACTTCTGTAACCCTTCATAAAGCTGGGTTCTTATAAGACTGCCTTTTTTGCATATTTCTTGACATGAAAGCGAGATTGGCTGTTACCTAACATATTTGCATACTTCCATCTTCCTCTGCAGCGAATTGCATTCTCTTCAATTGTGATTGGCTTCCGGAAATGAGTATTTCCCTCTTGACTTTCTCCGTGCTTAACTTTTGGAAGTGAGTGTATCTATTTGTAACTGATTTAGATGATTTGGTCAAAAGATACTACTTTTTTTCTTGCTTCCATTAATTAAAAAATTGTTTTTATTGTATTTAAGTTAAATAAAACCAGTCACCTTCGTGTTATAGAAAAAGGATAATAACTTCTATTTTTTAATCTTCTAAACTATAGTACTCTCAGATTTTGCACTCCAGACACATATAATCGGTTGGAAAGAAAAGTAGACCTACATCATTATTTATGTATTCAAGTATGGAATCCTAATTAATTGACTTGATGTCTTCTTTAAGATGGTCTGGAAAATTTGATAACTTATATTTTATTCAAAAACACGGGCATCTTGTGTAGAAAGATGTTATGCATTTCACGAAGGAAAATTTTTGTTCAATTTTTATTGTAATAGCTACATATTTTAATAGTATTTCCAATGTGTTTATCCAATATTATTATGGAAGAGTTTTTTTCGTATGACACACAGTCAATGATCATATGTTTTTTGAATTATTATGATCATATGCTATCCAAAAAAGTCATAATGTTTTCATAACATAGTATAACATGTTTTCTGAAACATTATGGTCTAATGTTTCCATAAAAAGGAAAAAAAAAGCTTTATTACCTCTACACAATATTATCGTTGAAGAAATAGATCTTGCATGAAATATATTCAGTTTAATTTTTCGTTTCCGTTCGTATTGCAGAATAGAAATAATATGCAGCTGTAATTTCTAAAATTTATTACATTTTTATTTTTATTACAATGATCTCTTTTAAACTTCTAAACCAGTGAAGCACATACGAAGTTAGAAAAACACATTATGAAAACTACATTGACGAAGCACAGTTGATTCATAATTTACTAGGGCAATCTAATTCTAAATTCGAAGATTCATCCGAAGTTAGATATATTTTTTTAAAATATAAAGAGGAGTAACCCATATTATAATTAGCAGAAGAATGGTATTAGTAATGATTTGGTTACGTAAATTAAATGAATATTAAAAAAGAGTGAGAAAGCATAAAGTAAATAAAAGAATAATCATAATTAGAAATGCGGAAAATAAGCTGTTCATGACATTGGAGAACAATACTTAAAAAACTTCCAACAGTATCGTGGAGTTGAAATTCGCGTAAATAAAGTCAATTTGAATAATTCGCTTTTTAATGTACAGTGTTTGTATAATCCGAAGGGCTTACAGGTGCTGGTAAAAACAACTCCAAATACTATTTGGCATTTGCTATCACTACTATATGGTATCTGCTGTCATTGCTATATTAACGATTTTCTTTTCTTTTTCGTTCTTTTTAATATTCCGTGTCAATTTTATTTTATACTGAAGGCTTTATGATAATTCTTTTTCCAATATTCGTTAATGAAGAAACTTATATATATAGAGAGAAAAGAGTTATTTGAATATGTGAAAGCGCGCGAGGGTTTTCTCCCTAAGAGAAGAGATGCCTCAGTGAAGGACTTTCTAAGGGAAACATTAGACGTGGGGAAAACCAAACATGTAGCTAGCCCGTTCCCTGGGTTCGAAACTAGGTTAAACTACTTAGCTGTCTCAAACACTCTGCCACTGGTGTGATTTTTCATAAAATGCAGAAAAATAAATTTTCGATTAATCGGGAATAAGCTATTTTTATAAGTTTACAACTTTTAACTTTTTTTCATGTTCACAATTCCTCGAAAACAACTAAGTTCTCTTTTTCAAAAATTCTTGTTCTGCAATATTACAATCTTCAGATGTAATTCAAGTTAGAGAGGCAAATAATTGTTTGTCATTTATTTACATATTTGACGTGTCCCTTTACGAATTTTTATTCACATTCAGGAAAGTCTTCTAGTACAAAGCGAATATTAATAGGCACAATTCATTAATGAACATAAATATTTAAACGCCTTCGCCTTAAGAGATTTCTAACAGTCAACTTGACACGTATTGATTCTTAAAGCAATGAGTCTTTCGTAATTATTTAACTTAAATCTGTTTCAGAAGTTCAGCAAGATTCTGAATACAAAAATCAGATTGATAGATATATATTGTTATTTTTATATAGTTTTATAATTTTTTATGCTTTTCATATTTTAAAAATTAAAAAAAATAATGGTAATGTTATTATTATTTATATGTTAGACTGAATCGAAAATTTTCAGATTGCACCATTTTTTTAATATGCTTTCCCCTTGACATATTAACGAACCTGCAATAAATGCTCTTCCCCCCCCCCTTAAGACTTTTGGGAAATAGGGCTATTCGATTCTATGAATACCTCCTCTTCTTGCACCAAGAAACCTTGAAGGGGATGTTAAGTCGAGGAAGGAACATCTGTTTCCTGTTTTTCCCTTTATAAAGGGAACTTGCTTGTAGCAGGTGTGGAAGATTCCCACAAGCAATATTCACCCAAATTTACGTACTGAAAAAAATATTTTTTTTTTAACTTTTTCATCTTTTTCACTGCTTAACAGAAAGTTCACCATTAAGTATTCTTCAAAATAGTAAACAGAATTTTCGTCATAATACCGTTTGAGGTTTCCCTAAATTAAGCTGAAATGAAGTAAATTTATGACATTAATTCATCCTCTTATGAAAAATCTGTTGTTTCAACTACTATAGAAACTTCAAATATTTGTTTAAAACCATTCGGCTTAACGTAAAATTAGGCAAAAATACAACCTCAGATTGACGTAGATTTTGAATATTCAAAATTAACTCATATCCAAGGTTGCTTTTTTATCCAATTTAGATTTTACATTAATGTCTTTTTTATTTCCAATTTTGATTCACCCGTGGAACGTGAAATGCGCCATTTTCTCTTTAAAAAGTCTTCTACGAAGGCATCTTTCTCTCAGGCAGATAGCCGTGGTGTACTTTTTCATAACTAAAAAAATCCCAAATCCTTCTCTTCCAACTATTTTCTTTATTCCTATTAGCAGAGCATGCACATGGGTTACATAATGTTCGAAAAGAGTGATATTACTTTAAATATTAGTCTTAGGGATAACACTTTCAACTATAAATTTCTCAAAATAAGGCAGAGCATTGATTTCATCATTGTAGATGAGAGGGTTCTGTAATTATAAATTATGATATTTTTTTAGGTCCACGTGGAGGAAAAATTGCAGTTAGTAAAATATTCGTCATGTTTTCATGAGTGAAAAACAGAAAGTTCCCTATCTTTTCGACCAAAACTCATAGTGTTATACGTAGACAATATAAACATGGACCCAACTTCAAATTAAAACGACTGCTGTTTATTCAATACTTGTTCAATAATCTCCAAAACAAGCAGGTGCCATTTTACAGCTGCTACTTAAATGCGTTAAAAGAAAAGCTGCATATCGTCAATAATACGCGCAGAAAAATGGTCTACGTTAAAAATTTCGTTTTTAAACATTTCTCCAAACTCACCAGTGCCCGAACAGTTTGGATCGGTTTCGAATCCCAAATCCTCCATGAAAGCATCCCTCCTGTAGATAGATATCTCCTCCCCCCCCCCCAAAAAAAAAGAGGTGCGAAGTTTTACATGTCAGATGAGTAGCTTTTCGTTTACAGTTTATTAAACAATTTAATTTTTGTTAACTGGAATTTTCCGTCTGTGGGGACCATATAAAAAATAGGCATTTTATTTTAAAACTCTCTTACTTATAACGTTGAACATGTTCTCGAAAACTCTTTGCCTTATTTTGAAAAATTTTCTGGAAGTGCATGTCTAGAATCGATATTGAAGGAAATGCAGTCACCATTTCGCACATTTTGTGTAAATATATGCATATAACGTACTTGAGAGCGATAATAATTTAACAGATGCAGATAACAGTAGGTTTTTAAAAATTTAACAATATTCTGAGTTTCAAAAAGAAGCACGGAAGACCTCCATAAATATTAAGCTTTTTAAATGTTGAAATAAATAAATTAATACCGAAAAATATTTCATTAAAATGATACTTTTACATATTATTATACTAACGATTGATTTTAATCAGTTTTATTGCTTGTCACACTAGAAGAATAATCATACAATTCTATCACTAAAAAGTGCTTACAGTTTTATAAACCATTTTTTAATCCTCTATTATAAAATATAAATAAATAAAACGCAAAAATAAGGTTTTATGATAAACTGTGAATACAATTACAATTACATAAAAATGAGTAATAAAAAAATGTATCAAACTTTGTTTCGAAAACACCATTTCCGAAGACATCTTAAGCATTTCTGATGGAAACAGAAAGTGTATCTAATAAAAACATTTAATGCTCTGTTACACATACTTCTTGAAACGTAGTGTGCGTAAGAACCATTCTTTTCTTTTCTACGCTTGAGAAATTCTGCTATGTGACAAACGAAGCATAGCGGTGAGGGGGTGGCAATAGAAAGGTGGAACGTGCTGCAATTCCAGCAGACGTTATTCATTTCAAAACCTTCAGTTACACATGAAAACGTTGGGGGGGGGGGCAGAAAGTAGTATCTTTTATTTATCGGATATAACGGTAATATAATATAAAAAAAAAGTATGAAGTATGGTATCCATCTGAAAAGTTAACAGAAAAATTATGAAATATATTTTTAAAACAATAGAATAAAGAGCAAAAGCGAAAATGCTTTCTTAAATGTACAGATACAGAATTTCGTTCAGGCTTTATACGTTAACCACGGTAATTATCGTTAGCTCTAAAATTACTGTTATGCATTACACTCAAGAAGTTTTTTGCATGTATAAAACACTTCAACATGAATTCCTAACCTGGCACGCTATTCGGCTATCCACGTGATAATCTGCTTCAACCCATGTGCTGAAACCCTCTTCCAATGGGACAGTTAAGTACTCGCCGAAAGATGGCCGTAACCATTGGATATGTCGCCATCTTATGTTGTCTTTGTTCACGATATCATCCACGTCGTTATCTATGATGTATGCAGAGGTAGTAGCTGTTGTATTTTCAGAAGAATATAAATATTAAAACCAGGTCCCTAAGCTGGGAAGTTGTCTTCCTAACTACTATACGAGCAGCAAGTTGCTGAGCTACATACAAAGCTATCTGTAGTATCACGATTTTGATTTCAACATAAATTTCATCTATTTTGCACTAATGAGGCACATATTTTGATGGTTTGTGTAACAAACATACAAATGCGAATTTCCATTGTTCCATCCATATTCCTTCTGTGCTAGATTATGCGCTAAATATAGAGTATACTTGTTTTTTTATAAACGTTTACAGAAGAATGCAATGCACATTCTTCATCAATGCACATCAAGTGGATTGATTAGCGTTATTTTCCATTACATAGCCTCCAAGGTCCCCGAAAAGTTGACATTTTTCTATGGATACTCATATCTCACATTCTTTTTCATGAACTCATAATGTGTAATGCCTTTCTGGAGACATGGAAGGCCATACAATGATCACTGATCCTCATCTTAATCAACCCACCCTGCAGTGAAGTGATCAGTCAAGAATTTGCAGAAATCAAAGTAACGTGGATGCCCTCTAGTCACCGCCCTTTGAAGTGAAGCATAACATACTCTTATTCCCCATGTCCTATGCGTCATATTCAATTGTTGAGTCTGTCTTCAAATAAGAATGAACAAGTCATTTTGCTTTGCATTGGATTAATAAGTTTCATAGCTATTATGTATATCGGCGCAAAACTTTTGTCATTAGAATTAGCATTCTTTTACCAACTCATAGCTTAAAAAAGCAAATTTCTAATAACACATGTGAATAAATTGCTATAGGAATCAAATTTGTGAAAAGAATTGACCATCAAAATAATTTTTCCTCCATTTAATTTAAAACCTTGTAAAATTTGCAAATCACAGTTGGTTAGCAAACCTGAAGTAGACGTTAAGAAAGAATGGGTTCAAAAGAAATGTAACAGTGTTTTCGTTTGAAGGCTGGAAAGTTTTTACCTTTGGATTTTGTAATTAATGAGTTAACACTCCTTAAAATTATTCAGCTGATTGGATTAAAATATACCCTATTTTAATGGCATACACGCATATTTATAACATAAACAGTTAAAACATATTTCTTTTACGGTTTCTAAAATAAGACTATTCGAATTTACCTGCCAGTCAGTTTGCCGAATTTATAACTAAAAATATTGTAACTAAAAGTAAAATAAACTAAAAGTAAAATATAGCGATATCTTCTAAAAATGACCACCCACGGCTTCAGATAATTTTAGGTCCTCGACGATGGTAGTCGCTTTAGAAAAACGGTTTTAAATACCAATAATTGTTTGTTGACTGATAAATATACTTATTGTTTGGTGTGATCATCTACAGTAGTTACTCGCCATAAGACGTTTCAAAACGGTACACACACTGGCCAATGAATTAGAAACCTTTGAGATTTTCATTTGAATGCATGCTAGGGATGAAGTATGCAACTTTCTTTATGACGTGGGTTATACGTGGTTAGAATGCTAGCACAAGTAAGAGTGCCTTTCACGATGAATGAAGTAAAATGGAAAAAACAACAGATCTTTCACCATTTGAAAAAGGGCTTATTGTTAATACCTTTTTAGCAGGGGCCTCGATTTCGAAGACAGCAAATTTCACTGGGTTCTCAAAAGCAGACATATCAAAGGTTTTCAAAAGTTGGAATCAGAACCCACAGTCCTTCTCTAGAACACGTAACTGCGGTTTGAGTCCAGTTTTCAAGCACAGTCACCATTCGAGCATGGTCAACCAAGGCTCTTTCCAACAAATTTCAGCTCAGAGTATTGCAGAGGATAGGAATGCATAGTCAGCTGCTTGTGAGAAAACCACTCATTTCTGCCCGGCATGCAAGAATTCGTTTGCAGTGGTGTGGGGAAAGAAGACATAGTATATCTGAGTATTGGAAACGGGTAATGTGTTCGAATGAATCACTCTACACCTTATTTTGCACTGATGGAAGACCTCGAATTTGACGAAAACCCCATGAAGTCATGAATCCATTTTGCCTTACTCGCACTGTGCAAGAGCCTGGTGGGAGCATCAGGGTATGGGGCATGTTCTGCTGGCATGAAAGTGATGCCCTGGTTTTCCTCGAGGGTAAACAAACAGCCATGAGGTACCTAGATATACTGGCTGATCAAGTGCACACTGAACTGTTGCATTTTTACCCTTATGGCAACGGATACTTCATGGACGATAAGGCCAAAGTGTACATTGTCCAAGAAGTGTTCAAAATTGTTTCTCTGAACATCAGTCTTGACTTCCAACACCTTCCCTGGCCACCGCATAACCCGGATCTTGATCCCGTAGAGAATGTGTGGGATATGGTGGAAAGACGCACCCGACAGCACTCTCCTCTTTCATCTAATTTACACGATTTAAAAAGCTGCACTGTCAATGCATGGTATTCTCTGGACATAAATGCACTCCAGAAGCATGTAGACTCGATACCCAATCGAATCAGAGCAAATCAAGGATCCAGTTATCCGTGCAAAAGGTGGTCCAATAAAATATTGATCTTGGGTTTCTAATTCATTGGCTACTGTGTGTGTGAATTATTTCTGGAATTTTTGCCTGCGGCAATGTTGTTGATGTTGTCGCCACTCAATTTGAAGACCTTGCTGGTCTCGTAGTGCTCTCTACGTAGAATCGTAATAAGAACCGATAGCTCCTGGTCTACGCTTTATGAAATTGTTAATACAATGTTTCCCAACAGAAGGCGCCTATGATGGCCCATGTTCTTAGCTGCTACTCCTAACCAGGTTCTAAACGCGGGAATTTTTGGCTTGCAGCATGATCTTTAAAGCGATCAAGGACGAAACAGCTATCTAAACCCGAACGATGCGGCGTGATATCTTTCCTGGTCTATGAGCTCAGCCATACTTACTTTTGCAATATTTATTTTTGTTTTTTTTATAACAATTATCTTTTAAGAATAACAGTAATTATGGACTATAAACAGGAATAAAAAAAATTTAAAAAAAAAAAACCCTCATAAATTTTCGTACTGGGCTAAGATAATCGATGCGCTTATATGAATCGAATTTTGAGGTCTACTTTTAACAGAATTCCTTCGTAAATACTTGGTTCACTTTTCGACTAGAGTTGCTAGCTTAGCTGGTATTTAACTTATTGTGTAATGAATCGACTCATACTTCTTTACCCTGAAATGAAGCAACTGAAGAATGACTCATTTGACTCAAAACGGAAAAGAATGAACAATGCAGTTCTGAATGCTGAAAGTCATAGGGAGGAGATTGCAATCTCATCTACGTAATCGCATTCCATTTTAAAACTAAATCAGTCTGAAGCTTAACCGGTAAGGTTTGTTATTATAAGAATGAATTTTCGAAAATTCAAGAAACAAAGCATAAAATCTTATACATCCTATCTAGGCGACCTCATCTTTAAGATGATCACATCTGAATTTGAAGGTTATTTCTAAAAACAAAAATAAATATTAATATACTATTAGCTAATAGTACTTTTACACAAAGTTTTAGTGCAATCTAAAAAATATTTCAAGCCTTCCTTCAGAACGAAAACATTGCTTTTCATTATATATTATTTAAAACAATATTGAAATTGGCTTCAACGACTGTTTCTTCTACCTCCCTCTCGAAGTAGTCTGTCCGGCTATGCTTCCCACTGCGCCTTGCTTTGTATCGGCAACTCTTTCAAGACTTGTTCTGGGTGTGTACGGCAACACTATTAAATGCATCTCACCGAAAATCGCCAACAGCACATTTTGGGACCAGACGGCTGAAACAGACGCTTCGTGTGTAAAACTGCCTATATCTGCCGCTTTCATATTATGAATATGAATGAAATATTTCTTGCCGAAAAGTAGTTTCACTTTTTTTGTTGATTTATTAATCAGCAGTATTGTATAGATTATTTCAAAAGTTAATTTCTATTTTTGCAATAATAATAGTTATCTGCATATTGATTATCAGAACTATTATAAGATAACAAAGCAATGTATTTAAAGTAATATGTACTTGTTTGTAACAGTTGCAAAAAATTTGTTTTGTCAAGAGCAAGGATTTGCGTTTATTATAATTAATATTTCTTGCAATATATTTAACTATACTTATAGATCTTTCAATTAGAACATAATTAATTTTGTAACCTTAATGAAGAAAATTTAGTATATTCATGCAGGGAAAATTTCCATTTTTAAATTAATTTCCCACTTTCTTTAAAACTTTAAAACTCTGTTCATAAGCCTATCAATTGTCCCCCCCCCCGCCTTTTTTTTCGTTAACAAAAAGTGCTTTTTTGTTTAAAAAAAAAAAGGACCGTCATTAAAAATGTAGCCTTTAAATTAATCAAAAGTCTTATGCAAGGTGGCGGAAAAAAAAGTGTATTCGCACATTTAGTGATCAAAATCAGTTTTTTTAACATAATGGCTTAATTCCCAAATTTAGAAGAATGATCAGAAATGAATACACTTTTTTATTATTATTATTTTATTTTATTGTCAATGCTTATTTTTAAATGCAACTTTTTTGTGGTGAACATTCTTACTTGGAGAGTTGTGCATCTTTTGCACTTCTTGCCAAGCACCACTTTCAAAACTACATTCTTCGGTTCCGATTATCTTTACTGAGAGCATAGATTATTCTTGAATGTAAATATTCCCTTTAAACTAGAATGGACGTGTGATTTTTGAAATTCCTGTCTCGCTATCTTCTGTTACCTTTTAGATTTTTTTCGCTGCCCAGATAACATAGCTAACTGGTAGTTAGAGCCAATTAAATCCTGCCAGAGGGGCTGGTTGCATAGACATTTTAGTAGTTTTTCATGCGTGTAACACGGGATTCCCTCTCCTCCTCGAAGGCTTCCCTCCCTCTCAGACAGACAGCCTTAATGTACTTTGCCCTAATTTAACAAGTTCAAAACCACAAATTTTCTTCAATTCTTCAGTTGCATTTATTTTTTTTTTTTTATAATACCTTCCCCTAGACTGATTTTCATACAGATCCCAGCTTTCTATTACTATTTGTGCAGAGGTTTCTGAAAAGTCAACAGAATATCTTTGACCAAGATAAGTAATATTTACACTGAAACTACAACTCCTATTGAAAAGTTAAAGGAGTCATGTGATTGAAATTAAATGTATATAAATAGTTGGCCATAACATTTTCACTAGTTGAATTTATGCAATACATGAAATCTTATGAATGCTGAAAATTAACATTGCTTGAACTCTCTTAGCTGTTTGCTTTAATGCAACTGAAATGATAAACATTATGGAAAATTCTCTAGGCTCCGTCATAAAGGCCGCTTAAAAACGTATATACGGAAATTGCTGAGAAAATTACAGCCAACAATGCTCAAACTGTTTGTAAATATTTGTTTGAAATTTTAGAATATGCTAAGAAATGCTAATTTGAAATTTCCTAGATTAAAGGGTATTTTGCCAAATATATGAATACTGAAATGTTTACTTTTAGAGGAAATTGAAATGTTTACATTATCTAATCGTAAACTTTCTACTCGCAGTTTATCAAAGTATTAAAGTAGACAGAGAAGCAACCATCTGAGAAATTCACTCAATTATCATTTCATGGATGACAGATTATTTCAGTTTCCTCTTTTCTTTTGATCAGAAACCCGAAGAAACCACATACTTCTCATAAAATATAATTTCTTCTCATAGAACATTTTCCCTTTTGCTGCAGGCGAATAACTTCCAGGTGTTTACCAGAAATGCTTGTGTAGGCTATGGAACTTTATCGCATGCATTCTTTAACAAATTGCTGCCATATATAATTGCATAAATAGATAAAAAAGATAAAAAAAATTATCTTTTTTATCTATAAGATAGATAAAAAAGTTCAGATAAAAAAATTCGTTGCATATTCGAGTACAACTTCGAAAATTAATAAAATTGCAAAAAGAATAAAACAAAGAAAAACATACGAAGAGTTTTTGATTAAAATAGCTGTTTTAGTAATATCTTTTGTTTTTTAGTTTATCTTGTTATTGCATTATTAGACCTCTAGCTTGAAAGATAATCAATATTCTTCATATTCATTCCAATCTATTCCAACGTTTTAATGCTTCTAACAATCCTGAGAATAAAACGTTCAAAATACGTAGCAGTAATATAAAGTATTATATATTACAACCGGTTTCTTTCGTACTGCTTCAAAAATAACTTTGTATAGTGTTTTATAAAAAGAATACGCCATTTTTTTAAGAAAGAATTGAAGATATTGAAAGCCACTCTTCTAGTTTCGCTTGCCAGGTGGTATACAGTATAAGCTTATATGTATAAGCAGTATAAGCTTAAATGTATACAAACAGTATAAGCTTAAATGATTAACAGAACCTAAAGATGGGTTCGAAAATAAAGCTGCATAATTATCGTAAAATAGACTTAAAGATTTAAAAAAAAAATCTTTAGATAAGATTTAAAAAAAATCTTTAGATTAAAAAAATGATACTACGATATAATGCCTCTCAAATGCTTTATACATAAAATGTTTAAAGGCCTCATATATTTCTTAACAGGCTTGTAAGATTACATACGTACATACACAACGCACATATATATATATGTTGGTGATTGTATACAGGGATTCCAAGGATTCCAATTCCTCTTGAAGAGTCGGGATTTTTCTGGGTAATCAACGATGATTTTTCTTATTTTAATTGTTTAAATTTACTTTTATTAATCTTGCATTTTTAATTATGAATTTCAATTTAATTAATTGAAAATTGAAATTTTTGATTTTCACAATAGTACACCTTTGCTACCTAAATTTAACTTCACATTTCCTAGGAGATATTTTTTCATTTATATATTCTCTATTAAAGTAACATTTTTAATCTTAACAGCGATAGCGCAGGATGTTACTTTCAAAATAATTTTTCAAATTCCTTAATTATAAGGCTTTTCTCCTGGTATTTCTTTATTATAGGTTAATAACTAATTTCAATTTAATTATCTCCTAGGAAATGATAAGGAACTAATAATTTAATGAGATATTTTTTAAAGTGAAATACTAAATTAATGGGTGATTTTTAAAAGTGTGTAACTTAGTAAAGGTTGTACGTATTGTGAAAAGCAAAAGATGTAATATGTATATAATTTTATGAAAAATTTTAGATAAGATAATAATAATATTTTACAAGAAAAAATTGTTTCCGATTCTATAGAAAGATCCTAACTTTCCAAGAGAAATTGGTCTTCTCTCCATGAAATCACCAACAATTCAATTCGATCACGTTTCATCTCTCTCGCATTTTTAATCCAAACCCCTATGCAAACATGTAAAAAATGCAAAGTAATATGATTTTTTAATTTAAATCTTTGATTTTCAATAAATGTAAAAGAAGTTCCCCGACGCGATGTAAGACAATAAATGTAGTAAGTATACTATGGAACATGTTAAACATCAACTAAGAATCAATAGCTGCAAAACTAATTAAAAGTTATTGAATAGAAACAGTTATAGTATAATTGAAATACATTTTAATATGTCTCATCAACTATTTGGTTTTTACATAGGCCAAAATTAATTTTTATTAACAGTTGATACTCCTGCTAAATAACGTAGCCATTTTCCTGTTCAAAAAGGAGACGCGAATGCAACAGCACGCTAAGGACGTTTTAGAGTTGCCGCATTAGAAGTTTCTCGAGAGTTCATATTACTCTTTCGCTATTTGCAGATTTTAGATATATACACATATACACATGAGATGCTTTTTCTCTATTTTTAAATAACTTAGACTCGAATGAACGTAATTTTTCTTTCTTTTTTTTTAGTCCAAAGGGATTTAGTCCCGAAGGACTATTACTTTCGTTTTGCGATTTTGCGTCGATTCACTCTGAATGCCCGTTTCACTTTTCAAATTGTTGCCATTAAATGTTATCGCTCTGCATTAAATTTTAAAAAATGAAAAATCTGCATAAATGTATGCATGTTTCTCGCATTGTGATAAAACCTAGAGCCATCGAATTTTGAATGACGTAATCCTACTGCGAATATGAGCATCTGGAAGCCCTAATTTTGAATTTGAAATTTGCTTTATTATCGATTTTATGTTTTGTAACATTTCAACGAATTTCTGATTAACAAACTAAATGATTTCAAAGCGAGCAATGGCAACACTGTACGGAAAAAAAAAACATTTTTATCTCCAGCGCACGAGACTTACGGAAATTCTAAAGATATGTTCATTTTAAAATGATTTTGCGATATTGATTTTGAACTGAATTTTATGGTTTGAGTACGTAGTACATGATATTTAATAAAAAAAGGTAGCACACGAAACGTTAAAAAAACGCGCCTTTGGACGTAATTTAAAATCTGAAATCTTTCAGATTTTTT
>KK120826.1:126058-178467 GCA_000611955.2 Stegodyphus mimosarum
TTTTTTTTTTTTTTTTTTTTTGTGTTTACAGACTATTTTTGGCCTTGGCTTTGGCTTGCCACTTCTCTTATCTGGTCGCATTATGCTACATTATATTTGCAATGCGTTTATTTTCATGTGGCTGTGTGTCGCTAATTCATGAAGTGTTACGATCTTTAATTTATCACGTACATAGTATAGAAAACTGCAAGCCTTCAAGTTAAAATTCAAAAGTTTTTAACATTTAATACGGCGTAAAATCTGTACTTCCGTTTTTAAATATACACATTTTAAATTAACTGAGCAATTGGCGTAATATATCTAGATTAGGTACTGATAGAGGTGGGTGGGACACCAGAAATTCCCCATTGGTCATACATGTACAGTCTCTTCTCACTAGTACTCCCGTTTTGAGGGATAATATCCTGGATACCAGACATCCTGGACATCTCGGATAGTCTCCCCCTTCCCTACTACTAACCTCTCAAGCGGACTTTCGATTCGCCGTGTATTTTGAGTGCCTCCTTGCCGCACAGACACTATACACTTACAAGCATGTATACATCTCCCGAATACGAACCCGGGGCAATCGGTATGGCAGTTAGCGTCATTAACCATTACCCCGGCTGGACGGATATAGCTAGATCATGCGAATTACAGTATTAGCACGCGACATCAAAATCGCAAATGCACAAAAGCGCTACTTCGAGAAAAATTGTTTTAAATGCATGGCATGCATTATGATTTGCCCGAAATAATTATCATGCAGTCACCTCACAGAATATGAATACTTTTTTCCCAATAAAAAAATACGTAGAAAATATGGATAGTATTGAAACTAGTTAAACATTTAACTATTAATCGTCATAAATACTTTTTCAATTATTATAACTAATAAAAGAGGTTTCCATGTTTCTTTGGAAGGCAGTTAAAGTAAAATCAGTAAGAGTAAGAAGAGATTCTGTGTAAAAGTACATATTACGTTCTTACCCACAGAATAATTTTTTATTCTTTATTTATTTACTTCGATTGATTATTTATTTATTAATTATTGTACTTCAAATAAACTTTCTGCGATTTTTCAGTTTTCGTTGTTCTCAACCAAATGATTTAAAAATAGAAAAATTATTCTGTGAATATGCAATCAGTTTGAAAATCGTGTCTTTAATTTTTTTCTAAATGTATATCGAAAAATAACTATATATTTGGTTAAGTAAGAAATATATCAAAATAAACATGAATAAAACGTGTCTAAACAATGGCCATATAAGTCTCATTCAATGGCAAATTTTATACAAAAAATGAAGCAAAAGATTGATAATAAATACCCTATATATTTCATTTTAAAACATCTTTGTTTAGTCTCCCAATGGGCCTTCTATGCGTCAGATCTGCTGCAACAAATTGAAAGCAATTGCGTTTCCCTCCATATTCCTTTAATGGGCTTTGAAGCAGCTTTTTACATCAAGCATAAATTCAAAGAATGAATTTTAAGTATTAGAAAACAATATAAACAATACAGTGAAACCTCAGTATTTTTAAGGGGTTTTCTTCCGCAAAGCGGTAAATGTAAACACAGCCAACATCGGCGATAATAGTTCAAACCTGGTAAACCCGTCAGATTCAACGGATTCGTTTTTTCGAAGGTTGCAACCATTGCTCTTACGTTGATTTTTGTTCAATTACCACCTTCGCTGTTCGCATTTGCAGATTTAAACTTTTCTTCAAAAATTTCTTAGTATTTTTTCGGATTTCCACGTTATTTTTATGAATTTTTAACAATGAATAGATAGAAACATTTTCATATAATTAGTGAAGTTTTCGGAGACAGATGCTTGTTCGCGGAAGAAAATAATGGCGAGAGGGGGTGAATGATAATCGGAAACACGAATATTTTGATTTTTTTGCGCAATGCATTTATAAAATAAAAATAATAAGTATGAGAAGAATATAATTTATTACTAAAAAAACTTTCATGTAATCAGATAGTTGCAATTCAATTTCTGTTTAAAATGAGAATATTTGCTGATTTCATTTATGTGTTGATAATGGATTTTCATAGTTTTGGAAGTACTTTGAAATTACACAATGAAGATATAACAGTACTTTTTGATTTTATGCTTTTATAATTTCCTTAGAAACTGCACTGTTAAAAACAGGAATATTATAGAATTTTATAATATTGAAAGATATTCAAAGACAGATCCGAATTTTACTAATTTTTTCCATTAAATAGATAACTTTGTCAAGAAAAGAGTTCATTATTACAAAGATCTCATTATTAGATTATTAGCTCACTTCGTTAAGCTTAATATATTGTTTTCCGTGCTTATTTTAATACAAATTTATTTTCGTATATCACGTTTAATCGGTTAATTTTACATCCATATGCTTTTATATATTGTTAGTCCAAAGGGATTTAGTCCCGAAGGACTATTACTTTCGTTTTGCGATTTTGCGTCGGAAACACAAAAACGGCGTATCACTTTTCAAATTGTTGCCACTAAATGTTATCGCTCTGCATTAAATTTTAAAAAATGAAAAATCTGCATAATTGTATGCATGTTATTATTATTATTTTTTTTTTTTTGACGTAGCTTTCTCTTCAAAAATCGTCTGCGTGCGTTGCACGGGAAAATAAAAAGGAATTTTAATTACAGTTCTAAATAAATAGCCAAATAAATGTGAAATTCGTAACAATATTCTCTAAAACTTTAACGAATTTTTCATTAACAAACTCAAAGATTTCAAAGCCAGCAATACCAACGTTGTACAGAAAAACATTTTTATCTCCAGCGCGTGAGAGCGTGTACCGAAATTTCTAAAGATATGCTTAATTTAAAATTATTTTGCGATATTGCTGTTGAACTGAATTTTATGGTTTAAGTGCGAAGAACATGGTATTTAACAAATAAAGGTAACACACAAAATGTTAAATAAACGCCCCCTTTGGACGTAATCTAAAATCTGAAACCTTTCAGATTTTTTTTTATTATTATTATTTAACTTATTTTGATTATATGCACTAAATATCACGTTTACGCGGCTTACTTCCATGTGTTTAATAACCGTACGCCGCTCATCCGTCCACGTCGATCAACCGTTGGTGAGCTTGGCGGAGTATAACTGCAACGGCGCCAACGGGTTCTTTGCCGAAGCGCCAACGGGCGCTTTGCGGAAGTGCTTTTTTTTTTAAGGATAAGTAAAGTTACTAATTCCTTTTAAATTTTTATTTTCCTCTTTTTCCTAATTAAAAGGAATCAATTTAGCTGGCTTGGTTAAAACATAAAATTCTTTTAACAGCTGTTGATATGTTTTTAAGCTGAAAAATAACAATCATAACTTGTCTTTTTGAATTCAACATTTGAATTGAATTTCAAAATTTTCCAGGCTAATTTGGCAGCTCTTCTAGCTATTCACCTGAGGCAAGTGCCTCACATGCCTCACCTTTGCTTCAAGTTAACACATATCTGACCATTCTTTATTTTTTGGGGGGGGGAAGAAAAATCAAATCTGAAAGGATTCAGATTTTAACGTCGCACCAAAGATTTTGTTAAGGTTTTTTATGTTCTCGCTCAGCTCGCAGTTTACCAATTTGCTGTTGGACTCATTCCGATAATGTGACACTTCCGTATACGCCAGTTTCGCGCAAGTGGCATTTGGGCACATCATCCTTGCGAGAACAGGAAATTTTCTAACAGGTGTAATCAGTGATGGACAACAAGCGACATTTCTGCGCAGCCTATCAGAAACAATCAATCAGCCTTATGATTTATTGATATTGTTGTCTTCTACACTTCGTGGATTTGGAGTGATTGATGACAACATTCGATGAAGAATCAAAATATAATTTATTCGCCAGTATTTCACAGGAGACACGTTTACATTCGTCGAAAAACTACGATAAACACGCTGGTACAATCAGCAACACAGCTTTCTGGCTCTAGGCTATAACGGTGAAGACAGCTTCACGCAAAGCACTAAAGTAAAGCTCTCGACTCAGTTAGACACTCAAGATACACTACTATTCCGCGTACAGGCAGGGTTCATATAGCTTTTGGCCTGCCTTTGAGAACATTCTGCAGCAAACCATTAAGAATTTGTTCTAGAATGTTCTCCATCCGTCTATGGCATATCGCCGATTTTGTAGCCATATGGGCGATTTCGGGCAAAATATGGAAACTAATGGACACTGCCTTTTCTTGGGAAACACTTAATCCGCTTTACGAGGAAGCTATCTTACTGCTGTTGAACATTTCGTAACAATATGATTTTTCTTAAGTAATGTCCATTCAACGTACATCCTTGCTCTGACAGTAGATTTCTGATAACTATTATTTTCTTGCTTTCGTGCACAATTTCTCCGAAACTATTGGTCGGAATTTCAAAAAAAAAAAATTGACTAACTTTATAAACTCGAAATGAGTTTAAAAAGAGCAACTGCTATACCTCTCACCTAAAAGGTTTAGAAATTATTTTCAATTATGTTATTTTTTTAGCTACGAAAATAAAGTAAAAAAAGGGAAAATGTGAAATGTTTCAGATTTTAAATTACGTCCAAAGGGGCGTTTTTTTTTACATTTTGTGCGTTACCTTTATTTATTAAATATCATGTTCTTTGCACTTAAACCACAAAATTCAGTTAAAGAACAATATCGCAAAATAATTTTAAACTGGGCATATCTTTAGAATTTCCTATACACAGTTTCACGCGCTGGAGATAAAAATGTTTTTTCTGTACAACGTTGCCATTGTTCGCTTTGAAATCCTTGAGTTTGTTAATCGTTAAAGTTTTACAAAATATGAAATCGATAATAAAACAAATTCCGAATTTCAAATCTGGTCTTCCAGATGCCCATATTCGTAGCAGGATTTCGTTATTAAAAATTCGATGGCTCTAGGTACCATCGTTTTATCACAATACGAGAAACATACATACATTTACGCACATTCTTCATTATTTAATTTCTTTAAATATAATACAGAGTTAATATTTTGTGGCAACAGTTTTAAAAGTGAACCAACATTTAATGTTTCCGACGCAAAATCGCAAAACGAAAACAATAGTCTTCAGGGACAAAGCCCCTTTGGACTAATAAATAAATAAATAAATAAAATTTTATTGTTTAAGAAAATATAATTCTACTATTTTTAATGTAGGTCATTTTATTCGGACGTTATTTGTCTGTTTTGATAATAATAAAAAAAAAAAAGATATGCTTATATAATATTGCATATAGTACATGTTACAATATTATGTGGATGACAAAAGAGGCATTTTATTTGATTAATATATAGGTTGTAAAATAAAAGTAGCAAATACATTAATAAGAATATCGAAATGAATGTTAAAAAATTTCACACTCATAAACCGATTATAAAGATAATGAGTTTTAAAATATATTTGGGAGATATTTTGGCATTTTAAAGGTACCTGACTCCTTAAGGTATTTACCATTATTTAAACGTTAACTCATAAATACGTAATATAAACATTTTGTTAAAATTTATATTTGTGCAGTCTAGTAGCTTAAAATTTTGTAAAGCAAATTAATACTCCCGCTATTTCAAGTTATCGAAAGACAATCAAGATGTGTTTTTGTGCGGAATGGTCACTAAGTTATACAAACTATTATTACCCTTCCAGCAGTTACTGGTTCTTGTGCGCAGCTGTCCCTGCTTTTCGGTATGCGCATTAATGCCACTAAACCCTTACTACTACTAACACAACTTTTTTGTCTTTTTAACTTTATTATTAAACATGTCATTTTCTTCACACTTACGCCGCATAGAATTTAACAGCAAAATCAGAAGACTTTTAAAAGCAGCATATGTTTAGAATTCCAGATACAATGTTATGCGTCGACATTATTTTTTGACGTCTTCAATAAATCATCTCAGTTTATCATACCGATGTTCAGTTTTCTTAGAGGACAACTTTTTTGTCTTCTTATTAACTTTTTATCTTTTTAATTTTATTTATGAAACATCACTTCAATGCACTTACGCTACATAAAAATTTAAAAGCAAAATCACAAAATATTTAAAACAGCGTATCTTTAGAATTAGAGTGCCTTACTTTTTTTATATTCGTTATTTTATTTCTTTAAATATAACATATGACGATAACGTCTGGTGACAGCATTTTATTTATTTCTGTTGCCATATACATTTGTAAAAATATTAAAAAAATATATTAAACTTAATAAACTAGTTAAATTTAAAATTAATGCATGGCGCAAGAACGTTTAGTGGCAACATCCTTTTATTTGAAAAGCTGTAGGGGCAAAAAAAGGGAGGATCGGGACCTCTGGTAATAATAATTGGTACCTCTGGTATTAGTAAAATAAATAAAAAGGAAACTTGCATTAAAATTATCAGAATCCTTTCCAAGAAAAAGCGATACTATTCTTCCTCCAGCAATAAAAAATATTTCACGAGTCCGTGCAATTAAATTATTCTGAAATAAATTATATTACATCTCCTGCATTTATAGTGTCAAAATACCAAAGTTCAACACTGCTGCTGAACATAGGAAACGTAATTATCGAAGTGTCTGGTGATATATTGCTAATTTAATGTTTCATGGGAAAGCTATGGCCCATTTAAAAAGTTCATCTTCCCTTTTGCAACATGAGAGACAAAAGACGAACGGTATTGCAAAGAGTTGTCGTTCATTACTTGTAACCTGAGGCTAAGCAACTGTTTACACATCTGCACACATTGTTAAACGCTAGAAAAATTGGCAAATTAAAGATAATTTGTATTAAGTGGCCTAATCAGACTTTACGCAAGACTTAAGAACCGTGGTGCGTGTACCTGTCATTTGTCTTCAACAACTGAAAAATATCACTGATGATGGCGTTTTACGCATCATTTGTTTCATGGAGCATAAAATGCGGATGCGGAAACTTGAAAATCAGATGGAATTGAACGATGGTATCTACAGCCTTAGCTGTTTCGACATTTCGCTTGATGTCAACGCCAAAGAAAAGTTCTATTTTGCCAACTGTTTGTAGTTTTCAAATTGGTATGAATTTCTCGCATCTAACAAATAGCCGCATTTGGAAGTTTAACGGCATGACAGAGGCATTGCTTTTATAACAGCATTTTACATTTCGAGGGATGATCTGACATAGGTCTGTAGTCCTGTATTGGCGTTCCTTCAAAAAATATTTGAATGGTTTCACAGAATAAGCTTTTATTTAAATCTCATAAAGAAATTAATGAACAAAACGAAGAAAAATAATTTATCATATATTGATACAAGAGATTAAGTACTTCTCCTAAAACATTCATCTACAGTTTTATATCACGAATATTATTAAAAGCGTCTTTGAAAATTTATAAACATAATCGCTTATACATTTGACAGTGCAATTCGATTAACATATTTCGTTATTTAGGTACCCACGCTTTTATTACAGATGCAGATTAAATTTTAGATGAATTATTTATCTCTTAAATTATATGCCGAATTATTTTTTCTGCTTTTAGTTGATGAATTAATTTATGAGTTTAAAATAAATATTTTATAAAAACATTTAATAATACTATGTACCACAGTAAAAGCCGCCGGTATAGTAGTTAGCGTTGCTGACTGCCGTGCCGAAGGGCCCGGGTTCGAATCCCGGAGAAGGCATGGATGTTTGTAAATGTACAGTGTCGATGCGGCATGGCCGCACTTAAAATATGCAGCAAGCCGAAAAGTCCTCTCGTGTGGTTTGGTGGAAGGGGAGAGGGGTGGGAGATCCTCTGACTTGTTTCCCCCGGGTTGCTCTCCATCAGAATTGAGAGCGGAACTGAGCTAAATCGCACTGTCACCTGTAAGGTGCTCAAGGCTGTTGCCAACGGCAGCTGCAAAATTTCCGCTCCTTACCACGAGAAATTTCGTGGGCGTGGGCTGATGTTACTATCAGACAAGTGAGCATAAGTAGCAACAGCAACACAGTAAAATTCAGGAAATGAACTTTGAAAATGAAGTGCTCAGAAAAATGTATATAAATTTATGAAATTGAAAATGTTTAAAATTAGGTGTTAGACTTCGCTAGTTTTATTTGAAGCGGCAGCAAGAAAAATTGTATGACATTATGAAACTGAAGAACCATTACTTCGCTTTCTGTTTTATATAGCAGCGTAATTAAAAAAAAAAATTGTAGAAAATCTACCAATTAAAATGTTTTTAACATCCTTGTTTTAAACGAGGGCCAAGAAAATTTCGAAATTTTGTAACCGACACATTTTCATATGTCGAAATTTCAAAATCATTGACGTCAAATAGTTGAAACAAATCGAACTATTTTCGAAATTTCTCCCCAAAATTAGAAATTATGTTAAAATTTTCGTAAAAATTTTATTTAAAGATTTCCTCTCACTCTATCCGATGGTACAAACAGTAAATATCTTAAATTTTTATTTTGTTAAGTGAAAATATATGCGAAATATCTTTTCAACATTATATCTTAAAGAAAATCTAAATCGAATTTCGAAAAAAAATCGCTTCACCACTTTGTATTTTCATCCACAAACAGTATGTGTGTAAAATTTGAACTCGATAGCTTATGAGCAAGTAGTTTAAAAATCGATGATAATTTTTGGACCATAGCGACACCACCATAAATGAAATAAATATAAGCTTCGAAAAAAGAAAGCTATATTGATTCCGTAAACTCTAGGAAATGAATACTGCGTTGGAAGAAAAGAGACACATGAAAGCATAAATGAGCAGAAAAATTCTATTTAAATACAAAAGTGCATATTTACAAATAACTATATATTCTACGCATTTCAAATATTCTACAAGAGGGTTTAAAAACCCAGAATATTAAACCCGTTTGTTTCTGTATATATCAAACCTTTGGATCAAATTCTATCATCTCGCGATTGAGTTGACTAAAGACATGTTAACACTATTGCTGCCTGAAATCTCTCACCGCTTTATGGTCATTATTCTTGTCATTCATGGATTTAATAGCATGAAGGACAGGGAATAAGCAAACAAATAAAAATAGTTAATAGTTGCCATAATTTTTTTACCACTTCACTGCCATCCTACATGTGCGGTGTACTCTCGATTATCCGGGCGCGAATTATCTGGTTTGCTGATTATCCGTGCATGACGATGCCCCAACACGCACTCAACGTAAGAGAATGTGTAAAAAACAACGGACGGTCCATCATTGTACCATCTCTGTCAAATGTTACCAGTTTAATTCAGCTGATGGATTAGAGTGTAATATTATGAGTGAAGTGACTTTGTGAACCCTTTGTGATCTTCTCATAATTCTCACGGAGGAAGATGATGGTTTAATGAAGTTCTGAAAAATGTTGTCTGTATGGATGCCTTTACGGAGTAGCAAAAAGCTTTGCCAAAAGTGAAACCGAGAACATTGGTCAGATCATGGCGAAAGATTCTTCCTAATATAGAAATCCGATTTAATTGTGAAGAAGTCAAGGCAAAAGCTGAAGTTGTATGTCAAAAAATTGGAAATGCAAATCAAAAATGTCGATCGGAAAAATATCAAGCAGTAGTTCGATGTCGATTCGACTGAGTCGGGCATTCAGTGCTTCAGTGACCTGGATATCGTTTATACATGTATGGTACAAAATATGCAACCGAAAAAGGTACTGACAATTGTGTTTTTCCCGAGGCAGCAATGTCTTCTGTGGAAACTCTATTGAACTTCGTCGACCAAAGGAGATTTGGATGCAGTTATAAAACAGCGCTTTGAAAAATAGGAAAACATGCAGTGAATTTCGCCAAATATTTAAGCGTTCTCAAAAACAAAGTAAATTTACTCATTTTTTTTAAAGAAATAAATGCATACATATACATCAAAATTGGTAGTTTGGATGATCCGTGACTTGCTTTCCCGACATTAGCTCGGATAATCGAGAGTACACTGTATCCATTTATCAAAGCCTACATTGTGATTACGAAAGATCTTTTTATAAACAAGATATTTTTAGAGGAAGATCTCCCAGGGTCTTGTCAACAATTCCAGTCTTTAACTCTTTTCAGTGACCTCTTGAACATTAAAGTTTTTGGTAACAATATTTTAAGTGATCTACGTGCTCGTCTGAGTTCAAATCATTCTTATACATATCTTTCGCTGAAATGATTCATCGCTTACAGCGGGAAAAAAACACGTGTTAAAAGCGTCATGGCCAAGAGTCTTGATCTCAGCCGCACCCATCATGACCGACGCGGAAACTCAATTTGCTGAAATGGCTAAGGTCTTGGAAGCAATCTGTGCTCGACATTTGTTTAGATACCCGTGAAGAATTCGCTTGCTTCAAAATGCCATAAGCATTTATACAGTTTTGCAGAAAGTGACCAGTGAACAAACTCTCCCTTTTAAAAAACTCCTCAATTACGTATAACGAAAACTAGCCAAAAAAAAAGTCACCAGGCGTGAGATGGCTCTCATTAGTAAAGCGTCTTGTATGAACCCAGAGGTTTCTAATGTGATGCTGGCGAAGAACTTCTAAAAGACGTGGTTCGCATTTATAAGCAGTTCGCTTGTGCGTGACGTTATCATTGTTTCAAACAAGCGTCTCCCACCTTAGACAACTCTCGGTTCATCGTCCCCGTTTTCAACACGCCGGAGCAACAACTATAAATACAGCTGTGGGCGACCTTGCGCCTTACAGACGACAAGTCGAAATTGCGATTAATTTCGCTTCAAGTTATATTTAGCTAAAAAGCTTGTATTTTTCCTAATGCAAAAGAGTTCTGTGCGTTGTACTCACTTCTTAAAAAAATGAGGAGTAATCTTTTCCCACTACATCTTTTAAGATTTTATTTTAATTTCGACTGACAATCCTATGGTTGTTTTATTTATGAGATACACCCAATTTCTTCAGGAGAAGAAGCACTTCAGGATAATATAGTATTCTGAATGGCCGCCCAGTTGCTCGGTAGTAGCATTTCTTGGGCCGAATTTCGGAGAACACATAGATATTTGCAAGTGTGTGGTGGTCAACTGCTCTTGCGTGGAAGCGCTGCACAAATATTGTCGAGCCGAAAGTCCCTGGTAAATGAAAAGGACAGGGAGATTGTATGCATCTTCCGTATGATTCACCTTCAAAACTGAGATTGAACTGGCCAAATCTGTGTTGTCACGTACAAGGTGCCTAAACCGGAGACAGACGTAACTCTTGCTTTGTAGCCACAATAAAACTGAAGGACTTAATCCTACCACAGTTCCAGTTCTAGAGGGCTAGAAACACAACAGTAGTAATAATTATTCTGATTCAGAAATCATCCCCGCCTTTAATGCGTTAACGTTCGATTTAGCATTATACCAACTCAGCTCTGATAATTTTGTTTCCAACTCAGCTCGGATCAGAAACATACCTCGTCCTTCATTCCTAACTCAACCTTCCTTTCCCTCCTTCTTGCGTAATTTATAACGAAAGAGACGTTTATGACTTTTCACCCTTTGTTTTCTATACTAAAAAAATTACATAATTTATATAAACCTAGCCTCAGGTTTGACCTTTCTTAAGTACCAAATTTTAGCAGCAGTCTTTTTCCTCTTTTTCTGTTTAATTTATTACACTATAATAAAAATAATTTTACTGCCTTTTAAAAAAATAGTCCTAGCATACATGATGGGATATAATGAAACCCATAAGGACTCAAAAGCCTAAATTTACCAAAGCAGATTTTTTTAAAAAGGAAGTGTGTCCGTAAAATGGAAATAAGTATTGCATCCGTAGATCTACCATCTGTAAAAGAAATACTGTTGTAAACTCAAAGCATTGTATCCACTTTTATATACCTTTATACATTAAAGTAGATTCAGTGCTCTGAGTTGTTTACAGAACTGTTTCCATTACCGTTGTTTTAACAATCTTTCCGTTACACCTTACTATTTTATAGTTTACGAGAGTTCTGTTGCACCGTACTTTTTATGAACAAAAGAAATCGTGAAGCGCGTAGACATTGTAAAAATGAGAAGGTATTTTCAGAATCAGCCTCAGTTCGAATAAAATACTCAATAATAATCCTTCCCTCTGAGGTTTATTTGGGCTGAGTTTGCAGAAGTATGAATTGGTATGCCAAGCCATTTAGAGTTTACCATATCTTGTAACTACGTTTTTATATTTGAAATGAACTAATCGAATGCAACCTTTACTAACAACTGACGTCTGAATTAATTTTATAGGATTGATTGAAAGATTAATTTTAAAAGATGAAAATTAACTAGCAATGAATCCAATGTAACTGAAGTTTTGTTAAACTTTGAAAATATTTTTGGAGATTACTTATAATTACTTCAATTAACGTAATTATGGACTAATGGAGATCAGTTTTTTTACTTCGGTTTTTATTAAATATGGCTATTAACTTACTATTAGTTAAGTTTGCTTAAAGTGAAAACTTGGCCTTGGCTAGCGAGTTTTAATTAACAATTACGGCATTAAAAATTTAGAATATCGGATACTTACCTTTTCCTCTGTTTGCTTATATGTTACATTTGTTACAAATTTTTAGTTCCTTGTACGAAGTATAGGAAGTATTGTAATCACGAAAAATTTCGGGTTCATGTTTTAATGGAAATATCTGTTTTGACAGCTCCCGAATGCATTTGAACGAATTTTTGTGTGTGACATCTGTGCAGAATAAAGGATTCTTTGTTCCAAAACGGATTCTAAAATGGATTCAAAATGAATTTTTTCGTGACGTCTGTACGTAGGTGTCTCGCATAACTTAAATCGATTAACAGTAGAACGTTGAAATTTTGTGTATTGGACAGCTAAAATATCTACATCCTTTTTTTTTTTTACTGCAATCGGAGGTACACTCACTCACCCCCTTACCCTGCTCATAAGTCCTTACCTGGCCTTTATTTTCGCAGTCATTTGTTATAGTCAAATACTGTTTTGAATGACGAAAATATTCGTGTTTCGGCAATGCCATATTTAAAAAAAAGAATTAATTTTCCACAAATAACGAATTTTAAATTTTAACGCTGTCTCGCGATTCTTATAGTATTTGGGAAAGTTTTATACTCTTTATAAAAAAAAAAGTAAAATTATAAGAATATGTACTCCTCTACGACAAAAATTGACCGGGATATTTAATTTGATAATTTGAGTAATTTGCAGTTTTTGATGCCATTTTTAACTTGAGCGATCGTATAATTAACTTCGAATAATTCGAGGAGATAAGTTTAAATGAATTGCAGCAAAAAATATATATAGTTTAATACGCCGTACAAGGAAGTCATGTGCTGTACACGTCAGATTTTTTTAACTACCACCAGAAATGGTATTAGTGTCAATCTTTATTTTTTTTGTCCGCATCACTTTGGTCTTCATATCATTTTTCAAATAAAGGAATGTTGCCACCAAATGTTTTCGCCAGGCATTATTTTTAAAGAAATAATATAGCGAATGAAAATAAAATGTATGGCAATACAAATAAAAGATATTGCCTTCAAATATTATCGCGATGTATTATTTTTAAAGAAATAATATAGCGAATGTAAGAAAATGAATGGAAACTATATCCGGAATTCTAAAGATATGCATTTTTTTTTAATATTTTGAGAGGTCGCTGTTGAACTTTATGTGGCGTAAATGCGAAGAAAGTGATTTTTAGTAAATAAAGTGCAAAAGACAAAGTGTTAATAGTAAAAAATGCATGAAAATTCGTACAATTCATCCTACTAAGAAAACTGAACTTGATATGCTGAACTGAGAAAAGTCGATCGAGAATTCTAAACACATAAAAATAAAAGTATTAAAAAATATTGCGAATTAGCAGTTGAATTTTATGTGGTGTATGTGTGAAGAAAGTGATGTGTAGTAATGAAGTTAAAAGGACAATAAAAATTGTGTAGCTCATCTTATTAAGAAAACTGAACATGTATATGACGAACTGTGAAAGAACTGGATAATTTTTTTTTAAATGCATAGCAACACTTAACACTCTATTCGGAATTCTCAAAGTATGCTGCTTTGGAAAATTATGAGATTTTGCTGTTTGATACTGTGTAGTTTACGTACGAAGAAAGCAGTGTTTAACAGCAAAATTAAAGAGTCAAAAAACGTTAATGTTATCAGGACTGAATCCAAGAGCAGATTAGTAAACTGCGATCTCAGCGAGAACATGAGAAATCTTAAAAAAAACCTCTAGAATGCTAAAAATCTTTTTTTTTTTTTTTTGAAAAATACCGGGAAATTAGCGTGACTTAAAATAATATTGCGTTACGAGAACCTGTTATCTGATTTTTTAAGTAATTATTTCAACGGTAGTAAAATGTTTGTCCACACAGACCGCCAATATTCATAGTTATTATGCTATGATTAAAGCGAATGCACAATGAAATCAGCACGCATTGAGAAAAAATGCACCAAAAAGCACCGGAATTCACTATCGCTACAGTTGATATTCTTCAAGGAAATAATAAAAAATTCTATAATCTTTGGTTCAGAATGTGTTTTACAAGGCAGGAGATCAAAGACCCTCGAAAGCAAGTGCTACAAACAAATCATAAATAGGCAATAAAAGTTGCAACAAAATCTCGGAGTAACGATGATCAGATAATTTTTTCCCCCTTCGTCGTTTAGGATAAATTCAACTCTTAGGGTCAGTTCACTTCATGATATAGAATAATGGTTTTGCAGCCCAGAAGAAGTACCTTTTCTTTTTTCGTGTTATCGTAGAAGTTATGTATCGAAACTTCGCATTCGTAACATTAATGTCCTAGGCATTACAATAATACACTCATCTAAGTGGACAGTTTTCGTGACATATTGGTAAATTCGCCGACAACATCATTTTTTAGTGATGATTTGCCACATTTCGAAATCTAATATCTCTACTTCTATCAGAAGTATTAGCAAGCTGTGAATGGTAATAAATATAAAATACTTTACAGTACAGGTGAAAATTGTCATTTATGTAAATTTAAAAATATACAAATGTTTTCCTTTGCTCTGAAACTGCATATTGATTTCGACAGTACTTCAAAACCTACTTGAATTATTTTCATTCCATTCTTCATTTATAAGAATTTAATTAAATATTAATTAGGTCTCTCCTTATACACGAAATAATTGCAGTTTATAAAAATGCATCTTACTTATGATCTTGTTGATGAAGTTTTAAAAAAGGAAACTGTGTATAACTGAAGATATACAAATGCAATTCTGTTTCTTAAAGGTTTTGTGAGAAAAGTTTTTTTTTAAAGGCAATGCCATATTCATTACTGAAACTTCGACCAACTTAAATTTTTCTTCCTTTAGTCGAAAATAAAACGGAACAAAAGAAAACAATAATTCACTTATTGCTTTTGTTGGTAAATAATAATTTCCTTATTCCTTTTGTTGGTATGTAAGTAACCAAAATTTCCATTGTTTAAAAAACTTAAAATAGAATTCAGATACTGTTACTCTTTTTTTCAAAATAATTATCTTTTTATTATCATGTCTAATTATGAAAAAGAAAATGAATGAAAAAAATATATTCACTTGCACTGTCCAATTATAAACTAGCTTTACGATTGCATTCAGCAATGCAAATTGGGAGGAACGTATTTTCATTTCTGTTCAATATTTTCAGTTCAGGTTACTTCAGGGTATTGGTACGTTCGCTTTACGTTTCGTTTCAATAAAGAAGATTTACTCTTCTTCTCTTTGTACCAATTCACTAGATGAGATGAGACGTAGTTTTTGTTCTCCGGACTCAGACATGCAAAATGAATTGCGTCATGGACGGTTGCAGGTGAAACCTTTTGTTCAGGAATCGGTTTTATCTAAGGTCTTTAACAATGAATGTATCTTCTATACAATTCCTCAATGGTCATCTTTTTATCTGATAATAACCGCTTCGATGCTAAAATTGGATGTATTTAAATCTCTCGTTTGCAAGGAACATAAAATACCTGTACTGATTATCAGTCTTAAGACATTTCGATTTCCCTTTCACTTTATTTTCCCTTCATTCATCGAGTTAACTTTGTAATTCTATAATTATTTGACATGGAAACAATGGCAGGGAATTTAATTGCTTAAGAAGAAACATAATAGCCTGCATTTTGAATTTAAAAATCTATTGCTAGTAAATAGCATACAATGAAAATGAGTAAGCAAGTGACAATTAACAGAAAATGGAGTACATTATTTGCAAAAGCTATTTTTCCCCTTGGAGAAACAGTAAGCCTGAATTCTGGAAATTTTATCAAGTTATTAAATCTGAAAGCAAATTGGTTTGCTTTATGTGATTACGGCAAAGCTTCGAGGGTTATCTATCTAAGGGAATGGATGCCTTCGTGGAGGACTTTCTAACGGAAACTGGCTGTATGCACGTTACACATGGGGAAAACCACGAAAACGCCCACGCAGCCAAACCGTTCGCGAGATTCGAACCTCGGACCGAACTACCAGTGTTTAGCGATTCTACCGCTCGGCCGCTGGTGAGCGCTGAAACAAATTGAATCCAAAAACGTATCACTGCAAAATTAATTTTCTCAGTTTTTCGGAATGCGGCCTAGAAACTTCCTTCATATTGCTTTCACTACCCTTGACATCGAACGCAAGAATAACATATAAAGATTTCAAAAAGTCCGAAAATTCTTATGCCGAATTCACAAAAACAATTTTTTATGTCTTGTCCAGTCTAATAGACAAAACTCGTAAGTTCGGTATTCGTTCAAAAATCTGAAACCCTTATTAGTACAGATAAGAGTGGGTTGTTTGCAGTTAGATAGTGCGGTGATGTCCACTTTGAACCATGGAAGTTGAGCCGAAAAAAAAAATAGTGCAGGCAAAAAGGGATTAATAACAATGCGATTGTACCTTATGGGGCTCAAGTGTCATAAAGTGCAAGGCTAACTGGGAAGGAAAATTAGTGAAAGCAAAGATCATTTATATATAATCAAGAGAAACGCTTATGTCATTTTATTCAAACTGACCTCGATTCTGAACACAACACAACAGCAAAATTGACGGGAGGCTGTCTATTTTAAACAGCCGCTGGGGTTTAATGGATAAACTTATTGTTCATTTTGTGACACAGGATTTTTTTTTCTTTTACAAAATGTAAATAATATTTATTCATGTTTGACTGCAGTTTCTACAGGTAACTATTTCATGCAATATAGGACGATGATACGAGAAATAACAAACATAAATCAATAACTGTAAAGGTGGATGGAAAGTAGACACAGACGTTCGTTACTGCGTTTATTGGCCGTAAGAAGAACAAGTTGGTACAATAGATATAGTTCGGCGCTCGCAGGCGCCCTCTTGCAGAGAACAAATTCAAAATTTACATAAGGCGCGAACAATAACTATGTAGTAAAATTTCGTGTGAATGTAAGATCCATAAACGAGAAGCCAAGTGTTCTTGGATAATTTGAAGGTACTAAGTTCAGATTAAAATGCTGTTTTAGAAAATCGAATGTCTTATAAGGTACTTCTCCCGCCTTCTTGGCATGCCTTCGTGGTGTAGTGGTCAGCAACACTCTGCGCGTATTCAAGAGGTCCGTGGTTCGAGTCCCGGAGAAGGCATTTCACATTTCTTCAATCGCCTGCTTTCAAAAAAAAAAAAAAAAAAAAAAAAAACTAATGTTTCTACAATGGCGCTCGAACTAAAAGGTGGTGGATGATGATTCTTCACCATCAGGATTTGACGACTGGGTCCCCTAATCCCCATTCATCCTTTAAAAGGTGGAGTATATAAGGTATTTCTTCCGCGTTCTCCACATGGCTTCGTGGTGTAGTATTCAGCACACTCGGCCTTGGGTCCGTGGCTCGAGTCCAGGCGAGGGCATTGCACATTTCTTCAATCTCCTGCTTTCAAAACATTATTACCTAATGTCTCTACAGCCTTTTCATTTCTTATCGCGTGTACATTAAAAATCTCACGTCATAATAATCGCGAGCAAATTTGACTCTGAATATCTCATAAGCGCTTTAGAGAGAAACAATTTTAAATTGCCTAAATTAACTGATGGAGGAATACATACAGATGCCAATATAAGACGCGACTGCCCATTAATTGTAATAGCGACCATAGATATATCACAGGCCCCCTATTTCTTTTCTCAGTTTAAAGTAAACTGAATTGGATTACAGTCGATCTTTAGATGCTCTTTAGATTCCTGTAGATAGCCACACCACTGACTTTTCGTTGTCTGTCTTCAGAACGACTTTTTAATGTAGTTAGAATTCAGTTCGGAACTCTCTACCTGAATAGGTACATCCTCAAATATCCAAGTCTCAGACAGCCGTCCACCGGACGAGAATGCGCGGAAGTGGGTACGTACGGCCACTCATTGTGCATGCGCACAGCGTATCCTATCATCGAAATTCCCGTAATTCTCCCTAAATATGTCACCCAGCTGTGGCTGATTCGTAATTCCAAATTGCAACGCAAAATCATCATAATTATGGCACCACGGATGAAATTAAGCCTACGTTAAAGTCATAATTAAATCTTAGAGTCATTCCAATACTTATGCATTCCCATTTTGAGTTCTCATTTCTGAAGAGAACTGCAGCTACTTGTTGTGCTTCGATGTAAGTCTCTTTTGTTTTGATTGTTTTTTAATTATTATAGGGGCAACATATTTCATGAAAAATGCGTGTTTCACAGAGACCTTAAAAGCAGAATCCCCTGAAAAATTGTCTTCACAGAATCAACGAAAAAAATTATTCAAGAAAGCTAAAATTTTTGATACTGTCAACTGCTGGCAAAATTTTTATTAATTGACTTGCGCACCTGATAAAGTCCCATAGCTAGACTCCTTGTTTAGGCTATTGTCTGCTCATTTGTTCTTGACTGTATAGACGATGAATCTAAATAATTCCCTGTATTCTTTCAAGATCAGGCACACCAGAGCCCGAGCGGTAAAATCTCTAAACACTGGTAATTCTGGCCTGCGTTCGATTTCAGGCGGACGGATTGGCAGCATGGGCGTTTTCGTAGTTATCCTCACGTGTAACCTGTATACGAGTCAGTTTTCCTTAGAAAGTCTTCTGCGAAAGCATGCCTTCCCTTAGGCAAATAGCTGTACCAAACCAAACCAATGATTCAAAAACATGCTTTTTTCTTCAGTCCGTAAACTGAACTGTCCTATTATTTTTATGAATCCAGATTCATGAAACTTTCCATGCCATGTCCTTGTACAATTTTACCGAGTTGTACTAAGATGTACCTGTAGCAGTAGTGTAGTATAACAAGTGTGTATCAAGGTATGAAGTATTAAGGTTGTCAGGACTGAGTGTTCGGTACATACTCTTGGCGAACATATTCGTGAAGTAAACTAAATCCTGATCTTGAACAGGGAGCTGAATGCAGCTATGTTCTGTGGTAGAAAACTGTGGTTAAGTGGTAGAATGACTGCACGTAAGAAGGATTTAAAATCCTCTTTTATTAAACCACAATTATATACAGCCACTTCAAATTAGCATAAAGCCGAAACGCGCGCTCATTCTAACGAGAAGTTGAAATAAGAAATCATAGGAAAGGGGAAATTAAAATAAAACTTTGTTAGTTTAAAATAAAACCTTACAAGGTGTATCAAGGTTTTTTCTTTTCAAGATTCCTCTTCTCTGCAACTCGCAAATCTCTCTCGAACTTTAAATTTCTTTCGCCCTTTTAGTGGGAATTGCCTACCGAAAATCTCAACGTCTCTTGCCTATTTCAGTGACTCTGCTTCGTAAAATAAAAACGGTGCCTCATGGTTAGGATACAAATAAAGTATTAACATTTCGCTTAATTCCATATTTTACAAAAGAAAAAAAAAAGTATAAATTGTGAAGAACTCTTGTTCGTAATTACATAGTTAGCAAGGATCTTTAAAACGGAAGAAAAAAAAAACGACGGAAGGCAGTCTGTTACATTTGTTCCCAAAGAGCCGCTGCGTTTAGACTCGTAGGACTGGTTCCTAAGATTTTTAATGTATCTTAATTTTTATTTTATTGATTGAGTGTTCTTTTTGTTTATTTTACATGTTATTTTATTACTTTAAGAATTAATATTTAGAGTAATTTGGAGAAAAATAAAATGAAACTAATAATGCATTAATTACTTATTTCTTAACATTATTCCTGAATACTATGCGGAGTAGTTAAAACTCTATGTAAAATTAGTCGATTACACGAAAAATAATAAACATAATTCAATAACCGATGTTTTTTTTTTGTTGCACTTGTGATGTCATCAAAATATTCTATATTTTTGCCTAACTTTGAGACTATACTGTGGCTCAACTACAACTCCAATTTTAAAAACTTTTTTTTCCTTTTGTAATGGTTTCTTGCGACTATCAAATAATTCATAAACGAAAACTATAGCTTTTGGGGTTACTGAGATATAAGCGTTCTACTAAGACGTGTTGTTATGTCATAAGTTTTTTTTTCTTATGAGGGGGGATCTCTGAGAATGTCATTGAGAAAAGTAGTCCTACGTTAAAATTATTGGCAATTATATTTCTATATTCAAGCTTTCCTTGACTAATACTTTCTGGTTACTGAACCCTCAATCATTCGCCGTAGACGCCGCTTTCGAAAAGTTAAAGGAAGAATGTTATCGGATGGAGTTTCAGTAAGAATTTGGAATTTGGCCATCAGAGTAGTTGATTCTCCTATATTTCAGTATAAAGTAAGATATTCTTTTCAAATTCCTCTAACAAGAAAACGACAAAACAAGCAATGACGAACAATTCATTCTGGTTTTTTTATTCAAGATACCTTGTTATTAAATGCATCCTTAACGGAAACCAGAATTTTAAAATTACATTAAAAATTCGATCAATATGTTTGCTCGCTTGGTTTTTCTTCTTATACACTCACATATATTTAATAAAACATTTTTGCGACATGTGTGTAAAGCTAAGTATTGTAAATAAACTAGCATAAAAATGAACTTTCATTTCGGGAGTAACAGTATAAAGCGTATGTGATCGACTTGAAAAACGGCCATGATACTTTTAAAACGGTACGCTAGATTCCATTTATAAATGGTTTCCAAAGGTCATTTTTCGTGATCTGTTTTCTCGGTCCAATAAATCATTCAGATAAATTTGGATGCGATATTGGATTAATTAATATGATTCCTTTTTTGTCTGCCAAGAAACTGGAACCTATTCTATGAATCATATAGCGCTCAGTTTCTTGGACCTTTTTTAGACTGTTTAATGAAAATTCGATTTAACTTTCTTGGGTATAAATTTATTAGACCAAAAAATGGGATTCATAAGAAAGAGCCTTGCCAAAGGATTGGGAAGACGTTCTTCTTTTATAATATATCACCGCACGACTGACTTAGAATGCCGTTTTGCATGGTAACATATACGTTCTTTTCATATGAAACATAATATAAATCTGCGTATATTTTTAAAGTTTATACTAAAATATGTATTAGGATTTATTACGGAAAAATAATTTTATGCAGTGTGGAACGTAAATTCAATATGAAACTAGCGCAAATTAGCATAAAGTTGCTGACTGCAATTTCGATAGAATTAGTTCAGACTTAGAGATGTTCAGACTGTTATTGTTATCATCTGCAATAGAAATTGCAGTTGTCTTATCAGAAGCTGGACTATTTGGTGAGAAAAATGAAGCGGGAGATTGCTAAATATGAATATGGCTAATGTTAAAGCGGTGCTAACTTTTACATTGAATTCCTTTATATGTTAACTGCACTAAACAACTAATCTTTAAAAAAATTTTCTTTTTTAAAATATGACAGTTATTTTACAGAAATCACGACAGAAGGTTCACATAATAAAAAAGTATATGTCCATGTGTAGTTTTATATTTTTATAGCGACATAAAATTATATAAAGCAACATATATTCATCATTTTATTTCTGGAAATTTTATACATGCTTTAAAGGAGCTCAAAATTATGAATGCTAATATATTGAGAAAATAGGCGGTAGCCAGCGTATAAGATACAATTCTCAGTCTAGTTAACGCAAAGTACTAAACACTAGTACACTTTACATGTCCGGGAATCTGTTGCTTCTTGTGATCTACTTTCAATCGGCTGTGTAGTCGAAAATTACTCAAATTCAAATCCACTGGAAAATATCAATTTTAAATTTTAATTTGGAATAAATGTTGGAATAGGATTTGAAAGCTTAGTATTTGCCATTATAGCTGGTAATTTTTCATGTCCGTTCCGTAAACACAAACAAAGTTTAGCCTTGAATATTTATTGTTCTTTTTGATTGATTCGTAAGGCAAACCGTTAATTTTCTGTTTTGTTATTTCAAATTACATACATTTTCTTATTATTTTGAAATCGTTTCTAAATTAAAAGTTATTCAAATTTGAACAAATTTCCTGTGGAGAACAAGCAAAAATTATAAACCTCTTTTAATGAACAAATAAAAATGAAGTGTGTATCCTTTGGTGACCTATGCCAAAGAGACCAACCTTTTTTTACGGCATAAAATAAACATCTGTGTTGAATATCCCATCTTTAAGGACACCACATCTACGGGCGACTGTTGGAACAAGTGAGTAGCTTAATTTCTTGTTTATAATATTAATATGTACATTCTATAAGATTAAGCAAATCAAAGGTAACTATCTAGAATTTTAATTAGAAGATAAAAAAAAAATCTCCCTGTTATGTTTGGAATTCGTTTTGTTCAGACTACAAACTGTAAATATACGATAAATCAAGATTTTATGACCTATATAATTAGTTGTATAGGGTATACAATTATACAAATAGATTAAAAGTGAATTTTAAAATTTCCTTAATATCGATGAGTTAGGCTTATTACTTTACACGAAGATAATATAATTAGCCGATTATCATATTTTTAGCCCAAAGGAGGATAGCCCAGAAGGGCTATTAGTCTCAAAACAGTATCTTGTGGCGTTTCAAAACAGCATCTTGTGGCGAATTAACATTCTTATAACAGCATATTGTGGCGAATTACTTTTTAAATCGTTGTAACCAAACATTATCGCCCTGTATTATATTTAAAGCAAATAATGAAGAATCTGCATGAATGTATGCATGTCTCTCACGCTGTGAAAAAACGACGGTACCTAGACACATCAAATTTTGAATAACGTAATTCTCCACCCGAACATGGACGCCCGAATTTCGAATTTGTTTTAGTACCTGTTTAATATTTTGTAAAGCTTTAACTTTTAAAGCTTTTAGCTGTAAAGCTGTAAAGCTTTTAGAGTTTTGATTAACAAACTCAGCGATTTCAAAGCGAGCAATGACAACACTGCACCGAAAAAGAACATTTTTATCTCCAGCGCGCGAGACTGTGCATCGGAAATTCTAAAGATATGCTGTTTTTAAATATTTCGTGATATTTCTGTTGAATTAAATTTTATTTGGTTTAAGTACGAAGAACATGATATTTGATAAATAAAGGTAACAAACAAAACGTTGAAAAACGCTTCTTTAGGCGTAACATAAAATCCGAAAGCTTTCAATTTTTTTTGTACTAATTAAATATGCTTTTATTTTATTTTAATTTTGGTTATGATGCCAAAATGTGTGCATACTAAACGTAGCTTCAATACTAGTCTGCACAATCTGATTTAATTTTTACAACACAGAAGCAGTAATTAGAGTGCCTTAAAATAACTATGCAGATCCTTCATTTGACAAACTACTAAATTAATCAGCATTGAAGCTTATTCTCGTCAGTATATAAGGTCATTTGTATAACTGCTCAATGAATATATTTGCTGTGTATTGCTTTTTAAAGTTCTCCCTATAAAGGTATTTATTTTAAGTTTTGTAAAGTCACGCTGTAAAAAACTATGTAAGTGGATCTTTATAAAGTGAATCTGAACGGAATGAAATGTTTTTAATCCTGCCTTTACTGAAAAGCACTCTAGGTGTATATTTCAAGTGGAAATGCCGTTGAACTGAGGCAACAATTTTGAGCTACGAAGATTACGCGTTTCTTCCTTTAATTTTATGAAAGGAATATTCAACCTTCTGATTAAAAATATACAGTACGTATTAAGATTGAAGAGTTTATTTATAGCGAACTTCTTCAGAGGTATATGATCTCGATTATGTTGCACCTAAAGAGAAGTACGAAATGGACTGGTAATAATTTGGACCATAATATTGTACAAGTCTCTGGTGAAACTTATTGTTTTTGACGGTCAAAGACTGTCGAGAGCATTCTGGAGGACCAAATATATACAGCTGTTGAAAAACTGCACCCCCCAAAAGATGCCGTGTATCAAGATGACAGTGCCCCCAGTTCATACAGCAAAAACAATGATAGAATGGTTTGAAGATTATAAAAGTGAGCTTAAAACTCTTCTGCGTCTTCCAAAATAATATTTTCTCAACACCTTTGAATCTTTAGGGATTGTTTTAGAGGGCTGTACTGGGAAATGGTTTCTTTTGCACCACATAGCATGAAATGGCAACCAGTTTGTAAAATGAATGACTAAACATCGCTTTAGTGATTATACAAAACATTCATCGATTTTTCTAAGATTGATCGCTGCAGTATTTTCCTCCAAAAAGTACTCTTGCGTTCTGTGAGTTCGTGGATTTGGAGTAATTGATGACAACACTTGATGAAAAATCAAAACACAATAATATTCGTAAATATTACACAGGAGAGTTCCAAAGACACGTTTATAGTCTTCGAAAAACTACGATAAACACGCTGAAACAATCAACAACACAGCCTTCAGGCTATTAGGCTATAACAGTGAAGACAGCTTCACGGAAAAGTGCTAAGTACAGCTTCCGACTCGGTCGATCGCTCTCGAGCTAATTTCTAAACTCAAGACACTACGACAGAACTGAACAGACTGCTCAATACTCCCCTACTCCGCGTACAGAGTATATGTAGCTCTCGACCTGCCTTTGAGAACATTCTCGTGAAAACCGGTAAGAATTCGTTCTAGAATGTTTTCGCTCTGCCTATGGCATATCAACGAATTTGTCACCAAATGGGCGATTTCTCGCCAAATCTGGCAACCCTGCCTTTCCTTGCCACTTTCTAGCAACCTTAATCCCGCTTTGCGGCGAAGCTATCGTACCGCAGCTGGGCATTTCGTAACAGTATTACGTTCTTGATACAGATATTTCAGTTTGATTGTTCAACTTCTGTAGTTACTGTCTGTTGTCAAATCCGCAGATTCTGCAATAGACTCAAACTTTGCGCGCCTCTTTTTAGTACGTGCAATTTCAGATCTAGTTCCAAATAAATTTTAATTATATTTTGCTTTTCTCAGGGCGTTCTTTTAAACTTCATTTTAAGTTTATGAGTTCTATTCAAGGCAAAAACTCATCAAAGATTATAGAAGTTTAGCTAACACATAGGCAAACTTACCACTGTAATAAAAAAAAGTTTTTTTTTTTTTGAATTAGTCATTATAGCACCATATGATCAAAGTTCTATCACATCAGTATGCTAAAAATGACTTCGTATTTTAAATTAAAGCTCTCTGAGCAGCAGTTTCAGAGTTTAATTGAAAATATAAGGTACTAGAGGTTATTATTATCAACTTTTTCTGCGCATAAAAATAGATTAACTAGTTCTAAAAACCTTAAATATTGGATTACAGTTTTATTAGGACACTTATTTAAAAGACTTTGAGTTTGGTGATTTTCCCATAGATGTTTTACAACACCAGTAACTTCAGTATGATTTTAATTTTCTACGATAAAATATTCAAGCAAGAAGCATTTCTAGTTCAAAATAATCAGCAAGAAGCTGAGGAAGTGATGCGTAGAATTTTCATCATGGAATTCCTTACCGCTTGAAACATATAGTAATTTGTTTTCCAAGCTGTTAAGTCGCCGTGTAAATATTGAAATAATTGCTTTATGACCTTGAAATAATTAATAGTTCAACGAAGCGTTGCGGTCGTTAAATCCTTTAAATCATGAAATCCTCAAACAGATGATTAAACAGTTTATCAAAGAAGCAAAGTAGATAGTAGCAACTCACGTCTGCAATTAGCGTTCAAGTCATCCTCTTCTGCCTCGCATTCAAAGAGCATAAACCAGACTTTTCAAATCCCATGATCTTTCCCGACTGCACGTGATTTGATTAAAAACATTCTGCGAGATGATGTGTATGCATTTCTATTGTTGTAATGCATCACTGGCGTGACAAAACGGAGGATTTTTTTTTGCCACAGCACTGTAAATATTTTATTATTGCTTGTTGTGGTTAGATCTTCGTAATGTTATGTTGTCAGTCTACCCGGAAGCTTTGTCTGTATAATAAGGACACAAGATGAGATGTCTACAGTTTGCAAAAATGGTAGGAAGTGATGTCAAAGAAAGCATCGTAGTTTTATAGATTGTTTCCTATTTACATTTTATTGACTAATAGTTAGAAGACGAATATTTGAATATATTATTTCTTCGGGAGATGGAAGTTTGAAAGAAAAAGAGAAGAAAATTCCATCAAATTAGGTTCCATGTAATAGGCTAAGAATTCAAAATAGAAAAAAGACATAGTTTTATTTTGTTTGTAAATTGATGAATGACTAAAGTCTAAAAGGAATTCCCAATGTATTTATGAATACAAGATCTGATTCTTCTCATTTTAAGGAAGCTATTAAGTCCCCCAGTGTGCAGTACATTATTTGGATTAGGGCAAAACAATCGAGGAGTATCTACCTAAGTAGAGGAATGCTTTTCTGGAGGGATTTTCAACAGAAACTGGCTGGTGATCTCTTACATATAAGGAAACTTCCACGCAGTCAGCTCTTTCGTTGGGATTTAAAGCACGGAATATTAGCTGGGCATGTTAATCACTTATAATCACGAACTCAGTCTTCCTTACGTATGCAGCTAATTTACTTCATTGCAAGCAACAAAATTTAGAGCTTTATTGCCACCATTTTGCGGTTTTTATCACTCGTTCCTTAGCAGACATAACTAGTTTCGAGTTCAGGTACAAGTGGGCAGAACACCAGAATTTCACCATTGGTTATACAAGTATAACTATATCGCACTGATTGTGCAGTTCCGCCCCAAGTTTGATGGAGAATACCGCGGGGTAACGGAGTATTCTCAATCGCCGAAGGACTCCCATCCATTTTTCAATAAGCCAAGGTCTCCCATCCATCAATCCAATAAGCCGAAGATCTCCCATCCATCTTCCCCTGCCGCCAAACCACTCCAGGTGACTTTCAGCTAGCAAGTATTAAAAGTGTCCCCATGTCGCACAGTCACTATACATTTACAAACATCCATGCCATCTCCGGAATTCGATCGTGAACCCAAAGATACAGCAGCCACCGTCGTTAACCTCTCTACCAGTGGTTTTCAACTTTTTTTTGCCCTATGCACCCTTTCATCTTTGTTAGAAGCTCATTCCTCCCTCAGTCCTTTCCAAATTTGAAAAATGCATGTATAAATTTATTTGGAATTCGATTATTTTCGAACGTGTAGTTTATAAATTAAACAACAAAAAGTATAGAAAATGTTGATAAATATCAATACTTGAATAAAAATATTTTTTTAGATTTATGACCTAAAACTATATATTTAACAGCTAAATAAAAGTCTGGAACGCATTACTCCCCTGAAACTATTAAATTTCCTTGTAGTTAAAAACGCCTACCGTGTACCGATGAGGGTGGCATGAATGTAGGGGTGACTGGAGTCCTGGGTTTTGTAATGTAGACTTATTATCTTGCATTTTCTTTTAGAAAAAATATTCAGAGATTAAATAAATTTAAAAGTTTTAGATTATTGAGAGAAGCTAGGCAGAAGCTGAAGTGTCCAGCCTAAAAGAAGATAGAAATTAAAATTAGCCACAATTGATGAAACTTATTAAATCTCCTTTAATATGCTTCCATGCACCCATTGCTGAAAGTTCATTTAATTATATCAGTGATATAAACGCAGAATGTAGAACATCGATAGCCTAGATGTCGCGTAGACCATGAAACATTATTTTTGCTCATTACACAAAAACACATGGGAAGTTTTTGGGTCAGAAAATTCCTCTCTTGGTAAAGATTTTCGGGATAATTTAGTCATTAACTGGACAGCTTTCCAAATTCAATGAACCATTCACTTCTTTCTAGCAACTACTCTTCTCCAACATCAGTTAATATGCATACTTCAAGTTCTATATAATATCTAAAGAGTTAAGTGAAAAGCCCAAATGTCAGAATGTCTTACTGAACACTCAGTAGTTTGCAAAGAAAAATATGAATGCAGCAGTTTCGAGAAATGAAACCTAATAAAATCTATAAATATAATTAAATTAATGATAATACGTCAAAACTGTAACTAAGAAGTAGCATTAGAAATATTTTATGATATTTTTATATTAATATATTTATGAATAGTAAACACATATTGTCCAATGAATTAGAAACGTTTGAGATTTTCATTTGAATGCGTGCTAGGGATGGAGTAAGCAATTTTTTTTTATGACGTGGGTTATACATGGTTAGAATGCTAGTATAAGTAAGGTGTAAAAGTGCTTTTCACGATGTATGAAGTAAAATGGGAAAAACAACAGCTCTTTCACCGTTTGGGGGGAAAAGGGCCTATTGTTGGTGCTTGTTTAGCAGGGGCCTCGATTTCGAAGACAGCAAATCTCACTGGGTTCTTAAAAGCAGTCATATCAAAGGCTTTCAAAAGCTGGAATCAGAACCCACAGTCCTTCTATAGAAGACGTAACTTTGGTTCGAGCACAGTTTTCCAAGAGAGTGATCGGCGTCGTCTCCGACGAAATTGTACGGCAGAGCAAAGTCTCTATGCATCAACTTACACAGATTTTCAACCAAAGCTCTTCCCAACAGATTTTAGCTCGAACCATGCGCAGACTTACAGAGGATAGGAATGTATAGTCGAATGCCTGTAAGAAAACCACTCATTTCTGCCCGACATGCAAGAATTCGTTTGACATTGACATTGGACATCGAAGACATTGGACATCTTAGTATTGGAAATGCATAAAGTGGTTTGATGAATTACGCTACGTCTTATTTTGTACTAATGGAAGACGAAGAATTTGGCGAGAACCCCATGAAGGCATCCATCTTACCTTACTCGCACTGTGCAGGGGTCTGGTTGGAATATCATGATATGGGGCATATTCTGTTGGCATGGAAGTGGTGCCCTGGTGTTCCTCGAGGATAAACAAACAGCCATGAGGTACTTAAATATACTGACAGATCAAGTGCACCCTGCAGTGTTGTATTTTGACTCTGATGGCAACGGATACATCATGGACGATAATGCAGTCATATATCGTGCCAGAAGTATTCAAAATTGGTTCTCTGAACATCAGCCTAACTTTCAACACCTTCCCTGGCCACCGCATAGCCCGAATCTTAACCCCATAGATAATGTGTGGAATGTGGTGGAAAGGTACATCCGACAGCACTCTCCTCTTCCATCTAATTTATAAGATCTAAAAGGCCGCATAGCCAATGCATAGTATTCTCCGGACGTAAATACACTCCAAAAACGTAGACTCGATGCCCAAACGAATCAGAGCAGTTATCCGTGCAAAAGATGGTCCAATAAAATATTGATCTTGGGTTTCTAATTCATTGGCTAGTGTGTGTAACGAATGCTATGAAACTCAGTTTCCGAAGCACCTCTTAACAAAAGCTACTTTAGTTATTTTTAAATTAATTTTATTTTTCATCTTTTATATTTTCATTAGAGTTTTCCTGATGTAGTTGTTCGGAGTATTTAAATGTGTATCAGTTTTCTCTTAAAAATTCACTTTACAGTTTTCTTTACTGAATTTTTCATTAAAAAATTTTCTGGCATTTTGTTCATTAGTAGGAATAATTTTTAGACCTTGAACTTCGGAAATATTTGAAAGCAACATTTATAGACCTACGATTCCGGAAAAATATGACCAAATGAAGGATGTTTTCGTGGTATTAACGTGTAACAAATTTGTGTTATAGGAAATTCGTAATTAATTTCTTGTTTTATGGAAATTTTTTAGGAAAACAGTAAAAGCAAAGTTATTTGAATTTTCTGCATTTGCTCTTACAAGTCTTCCTTTTAACGTGTTTATGTTGTCTTTATTTCTCGTCTTTTCACTAGAAACAAGCATGGAAAATTGCAAAAATAGTTTTAATCGTGTAACTTGGACAAGCATCTGTGCAAAGGAATTTTTCTGTTAATAAAAAATTAAAAACTGACAATTTAAAAGATTCATCTTTTATGTCTGACTGTGCCATACACAGAGCATTTTGCCACTTGTTGCAATCTCTACGGGTCTTAAATTCTGCCACCCTAAATTCTAAAAATTTTGCCAGCCCTAAATTTGTTGTTCATTGCTCCAGAAACTTCTAAAAATTCTGCACACTGGCTCGGCGCCGGGTCTGACTTTATATATTTTCATATTTATTCTTAATACTCATATTATTAAAGAAATAAAATAGCATCTTCTATGCCTTCTAAAATGTAGAGGAAATTTATTGAGAAAGAAATTGATTCCATAAAGAGAAAGAAAATTATTTTTCAAAAGTATATTTTTAAAACATTAACAAATTAAGGATGAAGCAGAGACTAGTAGAAACATTAATTTGTTTATCGAAAAAAAAAGATATTAATTATTGATAATAATTGAAAAAAAAGATGTCAACAATTGAAACAAAAAATGTTTTGTAAATTAGCTAAAATTAAAATATCTTGTAAATTTTCAAATTAAGGAGATGTGAAAATATTTTGTGTGTGCTGTTGCTACAATACATACATACTTTGTAGCTTTTTATGTGTAATTAATTATCCTAGCATCTTATTTTTAACATCCAAACATTATTTTAAAATCAATATCATAAATTACGTGCCTAATTATCTGCATTTTGAACTGTAAAATGCTTTTAGATTAATACTTGAATAGTGCTTTTTAAGAGATATTTTTTAGAAATTATAATAAAAAAGAAATTAATAGTTAACATGAAAATCTATGATGACTCAGGGTATCTTGTAAGGTTTTAGTTTAAACTAACAATGTTTTATTTTAATTTGCCTTTCCTATCTGTTCTTATTTCAACTTCCCGTTAGAATAAGCGCGCGTTTCAGCTTTATGCTAATTTGAAGTGGAGCCAAGTTTCTATTTAAGCGATAGGTAGGAACCTCCCAGTGTGAGAGAGCTTTTAGTCTCAGATCACGGCTGCCCTGTTCGACGTTCGCCTGACCAACTAGTATTTAAATTCTAAGCATTAGCGCTGTTACTCTATTACTTATTGAAGTAAATCTAAGTGCGTTAGTATTAGTTAAATCTTGCTACGCATCCTTTAGCATAGAGGCCAACCTCGCGTTCATAGCTCTGTGAGCAACGACGATTTAATTTCTATTTAACTTTAGTTCAAATTATTTGATTGTACAGTTTAGACCCAAGTTCGGTAATTATTTTCTGTATCCCTTCCGAATTGGGAAGTGGCTGTATATAATTGTGGTTTAATAAAAGAGGATTTTAAATCCTTCTTAAGTGCAGTTCTTCTACCACTTAACCACAGTTTTCTACCACAGAACATAGCTGCATTCAGCTCCCTGTTCAAGATCAGGACTTAAAGTATTTCACGAATAGGTTCGCCAAGAAAATGCACCGAACACTCAGTCCTCACACTGGCGCTCGGCGAAGGCGTTGCACATTTTTCATGTCTCCTGCTTCCAAAAAAATCGTAATGACTCTACAACTAGCGCCCGAACTAAAAAGGTGGTGGATGATGATTCTCCACCACCGGGATTTGGCGATTGGGTCCCCCAAACCCCAGTCGCCCTTTAAAAAAGGGGAGTATATAAGGTATTTCTCCCGCCTTCTTCGCATGCCTTCGTGGTGTAGTGGTCTGCATGCTCGACGCGTAACCGAGAGGTCCGTGGTTCGATACCCGGCGAAGGCGTTGCTTATTTTTCACCTCTCCTGCTTCGTAATAACCTAATGTCTCTACACTGGCGCCCGAACTAAAAGGTGGATGATGATTCTCCAACCCCGCGATTTGGCGATTGAGTCCCCAAAACCCCAGTCGCCCTTTAAAAGGGGGAGTATATAAGATATTTCTCCCGCCTTCTGCGTATGCCTTCGTGGTGTAGTGGTCTGCATGCTCGACGCGTAACCGAGAGGTTCGTGGTTCGATTCCCGGCGAAGGTGTTGCTAATTTTTCATCTCACCTGCTTCCAAAATATCCTAATGTCTCTACAATCTAACTATAAATATTTGTAACTAATTGCTCAACGTTGGAAGTTATCTCTACTTGTTAAGGTGAGTTATTGTCTTTCCTGTATCCATACTGTGGACGCAAGATACGACGCAAAAATGTAAAAATTAACATAAAACTTTATTCCTTAGAGTTAATGCAGCTTATGATACTTAAAAATAATATAAAACAAGCTACCACCTCTCGTGCTTCAACGGTTAATTGGAACTTTATACTGTATTTTAACTGAATTAAAACTCCAGGAACTCTACGCGAAACTACGACACTAAGTCAGACACACAAAGCCTAACTTTTATACATTACCACTGTGAAGCGTTTCAGGTCTGTTCTGATCAGCCTCTGTCTCTTTTAGCAAGCAGCGGCGGTGACTAAAACCAAGCCTCTGTTACGAATCACGCTGTTTAAGATTTTACTTTTCATTTTAACGTATGCCGCTTGACTTAAAATTCGCATAAACGTATGGACTAAGCGAGTACATGGCGAAGCGAGGCATAAAAGAAAGAATCAACATAAAACTAATAGCTAGTAAAACGTAAATGTCACTAATTTAAAATATGTGAGGCTATTATAATTGCAAAATATAAATAATATAAGTATAAATTTTGGGGGAATTTCGTAATTCAATGCTAAATTACCTGATAAATTTTACAAAGTTGATTTTATTCTCCAAATTATTTTATAGTTACGATAAGTATTAGACTGTGTTTAATAATAATGTATCCTATTTACACATTTATTTTATTCTTGAATGTTATTGCAAAAGTGAAGTTCGGGTACGCATGTCTTTAATTTTTTTCATTAATGACCCTTAAAATCCCTGAAAGTACTTAATTTCAGTGTGCAGAAATGTATAAGAACCACATATACAGAATACCCCCAATTAATGGAGGTAATACCGGCAGCAGTATCTAGGGTTAATCCTACAGTAGTTGGAAACAAGCATATGGGACAGGAATAAGGCATATTTTAATTAAAAGAAAACTACTAGTATACATTTGCGTGGATTTTTAAGCAGTTTTAATCTGGAAAATAAGTTCATTTGCCTAAGTAAATTTTGTAAGGTTTTTGTTTATATTAACTCTTGCATTTCGACAGAAGTCAATGAGTAACACTAGATTAATGGTAGTACGCTTAAATTTAATTTTACGATTTAGCCAATTATATTTTATGGATAATTTAACATTTTTTGTGTAGTCCAGATTATTGCTATTGTCCCACGCATTTTCTTTTCCTTTTTGTATTTGCGGTAGAAATTTTGTTTTATTTTGATGATTTGTAAAGGTAATTTTTCCACTTTCCACAATATGCAAACTTAACTCATTTTTTAGACCAAGTCTGGTTAACCCACACTCCCCCTTCTTGGTTAACCGAGAGTTGACTGTATTTTTAATGAAATACTTTTGCGACCACATCAGTTTCGTTAGGTCCTTTCGTAGCTTAGCGATTACAGCTTTTTTTTAGGCTAATGAGGGTAATTCATTAGCGGAAGATCTAGTTTTATTATTATACGGGCTTGATGTAGGCTGCTCTCTCGCAGGCCAAATTGTGCGTAACGGTAAGGCTGTCTGGAGAATAGCAAAGATTATTGCATTGTATGATTTGTAAATGAAGCTTCGTAGTGGTTGAAAGTAGGTAAGTACTTTCGCACTATTTTTGTATAATAATTAATGGCAATAATGTCTCTGTGGCATTCTTTGGTTTCTCCCGCACATCGCGTGCAATCTCCGTTTCAGCCAGACGACTCTTTTGATGTAAAGGATTTCACGTATCTGTCAAAATTTTATCGCTTATTGTAAGTACCAACAATGATACTGTATGCTCCAACGACATGTCTGTACTGAAAGCAGAAGAAAAGGTCATCGGATAACTTCTACAAAATTTCTTTTAAAAATAGAGTTTAAAACTAATAATGGGAAAGCCTCCAAACGCAGGAAAAGTCTACAGTTCTTCCAGGAAGTAACACTGAAAAAGCTTACAAAAAATCTCTTGCAATATCTAAGAAGAAACTTGACGGTCTACAAAATTTAATCGACAGAAATGCAATACCAAACTGTTATTCAGCATTTTATAACAATCTAAAATTTGAATCATTAAAATTAATTCTGTTTTGAACCTCCGAGCGGTAACAGCTTCTGAACACTGTTTTTTCGGTGCGGGGTTGAGTCCCGGCGAAGGGGCTGGCTGCATGGGCGTTTTCGTGATTTTCCCCATGTGTAACATGGATACAATCCAGTTTACTTCCTCTATGGGGCATCCCTCCCTTTCATATAATGTCTGACATCGGAGCGCGTAATAAAAGAAATAATAATATTTTTAAAATTGCGTAAATATAGGTTATTCTTAAGAAATTATTTTCCCCTTTTTTGGGGGGGGGGTATTTGATTAATGCTGTAGTACTGAAACATTAAGAATGCCATTTTATAATTCTGGAGTACATATCACAATGTGGTAATATTGTGTACTTAATTGTAACATGTATAAACTTAATTTCTTCTCTAATTTTTTTTTCATTGTTATGAGCCATGAACTTACACTGTAGGTCATATAAAGAAAAAATTAACACAATTTGATAAACTTTATTATTGAATTATGTTAGTTTTAAAACATTTATAAGTGTTATTATCAGCAGAACTTAAACGAAGACTTTTAGTAATGCTTACTCCTTCTCCATCAATTAAACGTGTGATTCTTGCAGTTCAGAACAGAGGAAAAACACGTTTATCTGAAAATTTCATTTCTCGAGTTGTGCCAGTGTTGCAACTTATGAACGATATAACTCTTAAAGCAGTTGTTTCCAAACATTTTGACTCATGGAATTCTTTTTTCTTTTTGCAGAGTCCCCTAGTACAGCATTTTAGGCCCATCTCCTACAAGTTAATGATATTAAGAATAGTATTTCAAAGGTAAAGGTATAGTTAGTAAACGATTGCAAAATAATCATAAACAATTGTCATATCATTGAGATATCATAAACAATTGTGCAATGTCCATGAAAATGAAAAAACATTTAATGAGAATCTATTGTTGTATTTTGTGCGCATTTTTCTAATTTTTAAATTCAAATATTGATAATCACATGCGAATGCTTATTTTGCATTGCAGGGGTTCTCTGCATATTGCTTAGGCACTTGTTTAAGCGGGGAATCTCTGCTGTACGGGAATGTGTAGCTCAGAAAGACAGCAGCATTAATTTTGCTATGCCAGATAAGATTTTTGAATTCATCTCGTACTCAACCAAAACTCCGACAGACTTTGTTTTTGAAATGGAATTTTAAGTTTGCAATGAGATGTCAAATCTATGAGATATCCGTTGAGCTGGATAGTTTTTTTTTTTTTTTTTTTAAAACTGAACACATTCAATACCTATTCAAAGTCATTCAAGCACTTTCTCTTGAACTGTCGGAAAATAGAGTTCAAACGAATCTTTCAAAGATTCGAGATGGGTCTGAATATTTTTCTATATTTTGTCTTGAATCCTTGTCAGGACTGAGTATTCGGTGCGTGTTCTTTGCAGACATTGTGAAATATTTACCAGGGTGTTTCTTCTCAAGTTTTCAGTCCTGAACTGGAACAGGGAGCGGAAGGTACGCTATGTTCTGATGTAACTGCTAAGCTGGAGAATAACTGCACGTGAAAGGGATTTGAAATCCTCTTTTATTCAATCACTATTAAATACAAACCTCCCAATTCGGGAGAGATACAGAAAGTAAAAGACCACACTTGGGTCGAACTTAACAATCAAATAAACTTAAATAAATTTAAATGTAACTTAAATCAAACTTTGCTTCGCAGAGCAATTCGCGGAGATTGGCCTCTATCTAAAAGGGTGCGTAGCAAGATATACTAAATACTACCGCACTTTAATTTATTTTACAATGCAATCACGTAGTAAGCACTATGGCTTATAAATTTAAACTGCTAGCTGGTCAGGCGAACGTTGAGCGGCGTGACCGTGATCTGAGTCTGAGCTCTCACACACCGAGAGGTTTCTACCTCTGGCTTAAATAGTGCTTGGCTGAACTTCAAAAATTAGCATAAGCTAAAAACGCGCGCTTCTTCTGACAGGAAGTTGAAGCAGAGAGGAGATAGAAAAGATTTAAATTAAAATAAACTTGGTTAGTTTAACTAAAACCTTACATACTTCCCGCCAGAATTGCGATAGTTAAACTACTTTGGTCCAAACGGACCATGTTGAAAACTAGCAATTCTAAATAGTCGAAAATTTCACTGTTCTAAACTTAGGCCAACTCTTACAAGGCAATATATGTTTGTGTAAAATACAGACGAAATTTTCTGGAACAACAATCTTCAACATTTTTTTTTTCAAGTCTTATTCTTCAAACAGTCTTACTCCTTCCAGCAAAATCTGGAAGGAAAACAACTTTAGTATGACATAATAACAGAATAATTCTAAGTGGTACAAATCCTTATTTTTTTTTTTCTGTGTAATTTTGCACACACACATTATCATTCAAGCACAATTAAATTCTTCCCCCGTATGCTCTCTCACCGGTGTTGGATGTAAAGCAAACCGCCATTGCGGGTTTTTATGTGTTCGGGGGTGTTCAACTCTTCCACCTACAATCGACTAACATTAGTTAGAACTTGACATACGAGACCTGAAAAAAACGCCCTATAACCAGCTAATCCTAAGGTTCTCACTAGCTTTATGTCTAACACTTTAAGTGTATTTGGTGGAGAGCCTAATTAACACTTGCATTCTAAAATAGTCAATCTTTAACTTTTCATGCATACAAATTCGCAGTTTGCACACAACATTCACATTGCTATTGCACTTAACGTGCATTGCTAGCATAATATTATTTGTTACATTTCATAACACATTAACAATTTCATAGCAATCCTGAAATGCAAATAGAGGTTAAATTTCTAAGCTTACAGAAATATAGGTTAAATTTCTAAGCTTACAGCAAGTGCTTCCTATTCCTTTCTCAAGGTACTTTCTTGAAATATCAAATTACATTGAATTAATAGTCTACAGACTAAATCGTGTTTTTCAATTTTCCGAATTTTCATTCTAGACATTTTACAAGTCTTTAGACAAAGCGTCATACAAAATCATTTAGTTAACATATTCTTTTCAGCAATTCATTGCTTTTACAGAATTAATCTATTTACAAAATTAAGTAATTTTAAATCTTTAAGAATTACAATTTCTTTTAACAAAACATTTTACTTTCCATATGAGAACTTATCGCTCACTTGGCGTAAAAGTCAACCTCGCTTGAGGTAAAATCAGTCCTGCAACTTGCAGTATACTCAAAAATTAACTAAACTTTTGAATACGAAATTGTACTTATCTTATTATGATCGTCCATCCTTTTCTTGGCCCAATCTTTAAAACTTGAGTAAGTTGTGGCCTGGTTCAGTTTCCTCGTTTTTCGTTGTTCTTTCGGAGCCTGCTCGTCTCTTTTTCTTTTGAAATTCCGTCGTTGTATCCTCGGCAATTTCCTTTGTAGAGGAGGTTGCTCCGCTGGACGTTTGGTGGACTGGGCCCTTCTCTCCTGGGCCCTTGCTCGTTGCTTGTCCTGGTTCCTGCTGTATTCGGGAAGTTGATTCTCAGGCTGCAATCGACGTTTCTTGCTTCTCAGGCACCTGTCCGATGATTCCACAGTTCTTTTGGATACATTGGGCTTCCCTTGCCCATTCTGCTTTCTTCTCTTGGTGCGCTCGTAATTCCGTTCGTAGATTTGTTCACCTGCATCGTGAGACTTTCTTTTGAAACCACCTTTTTGGTTCTTATTTCTTTGTTGGGGGGGAGCTTTCTTCTTCTGACATTTCGATGCCGTTGTAGCTGGTTCCTGCTGTTTTTGCTGACGTATATCTTCCTGGCTAGTCGATTGCCTCGGATCCTGAAACGAATCTTTAAATACAGCCATTTTGCTGCGATTATAGAACGGTTTTATTTGGTCCACATTCGCTTTGAGCGTTTGACCATCATTTCTTTTTAATATAACCACTGCCCCCGTAATTTGTTCAATTGTGAACGGGCCTTCAAAACGCGGAAAAAATTTCCCCACCTTTTCCTCTGGGGCATTTGACAAGTTGTGTTTAATCTTCAACACTTCATCTCCCACATTGTACTTGACCTCTCTTCTTTTTAGGTCATAGTACAATTTCTGTTTTCTTTGGGCCATTTCTATATTTTCCGTCGCTTCCCGTATTAACTTTTGTATATCACTCATTTTAAATTCTTCTGCCCTTTCCTGTACAAAGAACAGTTTATCTAGGGGGGTCAAGATCTTTCTTCCTAAGAAGAGTTCAGCGGGTGTTTTTTGTGTAGTATCGTGTTTGGCGGTCCTAAGTGCAAATGCAAATTCATTTATATGGCTATCCCAGGTAGAGTGATAGTTTTTCACATAACTACGAATTATTTTCACTACATTTCTATTCACCCGTTCCGCTATGTTTGACTGCGGACGATACGGGACCATCTTTAGATGACGTATGCCCAGTTTTGCACACATTTCCTCAAACATTTTACTAACAAACTGAGGACCATTGTCTGAAATAACTTTTAGGGGCGCCCCGTATTTTAAAATATACTTATTTAGAATTGAATCTACTACAATTTTTGCAGACGCGCGTTTTAACGGAATTAACTCTAACCATTTGCTAAAATGATCCACTATAACTAAAAGATATCGGCTTTTATTAACTTTACTTCGAGGGTAAGGTCCAAGTAAATCGATGCCTATTATTTGATTTGGGAATTCTGATTTAATACTATTTAGGAACCCGGCCGGGCGGAAATTAACATAATTATTTAATTGACATGTTGGGCACGACTGGACATACGCCCTAGTAAACTTTTGCAGTTCTGGAAAGAAAACTGCCTCGCGAACTCTCTGAACAGTTTTTCTTATACCTAAATGAGCCGAAATGGCACAATCATGCAACTCTTCTAATACATTCAACCTCATGCTAGCTGGGATAACCGGTCTATATTCATGATTCTCATTAGTAGCTTTCGTATAGAATAACAGTCCGTCAATTAATTCGTAATTTTCGGCCCTATTTCTTATCGGCACAATATCCGGATGATTGAAATTCTCAGGGTCGGCCAAATAATTGTATATATTTTTGAACTCCGGATCTTTTTTGAGTTCGGCTATTACTGTTTCACGAGAATCTAATACTTTGGATGTTAACATGGCTATCTTAATTACACTTCCATTTTCATCTAAGTTAATTCTGCTTAAAGCATCTGCCACAACATTTTCCTTTCCCGGCGTATGTTTAATTATTAGGTTATATTCCTGTAATTTGAGAGCCCACCTTATTAATCTGGGTGATAAATTTTTTCCAGAATAGAGTCTAGTGACCGCCGCGTGGTCGGTATATACAGTTACTGGAGAACTTCCAAAGAACACACGAAATTTCTGTACTGATGCTAACACTGCGAGAGTTTCTCTCTCTGTTGCGGAATAGTTTCTTTGGGTTTCATTTAATGTTCGGCTGAAAAAAGCCACGGGCTGACCATTTTGGGAAAGCACTGCACCAATCGCGAAATCTGAAGCGTCCGCTGAAATCTCTAATCCTTTATCCCCTTCTGGAAATTTTAAGACGGGAGCTTGAGTCAATGCGTCTTTCAATTTTTGAAACGCCAAGTTGGCTTCTGCTGACCACGAAAACCTAGCTTTTTTTCTTTTCAACTTTAGCAGTGGCTCAGCTATTTTTGCAAAGTCTTTAATGAAAGCCCGGTAATATGAACACATCCCGAGAAACGACGATAATTTCTTCGCTGTTTTAGGAACAGGATAATTTCTAATGGCTACTATTTTTGACTGATCCGTTTCGATTCCCTTTTGGGAAATTTTAAATCCTAAATAACGTAACTCTTTTGCGGCAAATTTACATTTAGACGCATTTATCTTTAAACCAGCTTCGTTTAACAATGAAAATACTTTTCTTAAATCTTGTAAGTGTTGTTCTAGAGTACTACTCGTAATTATAATATCGTCTAAATATATGAAAGTGCTTTTACCAAGGACTGGTCTTAAGACGATGTCCATACATCTTTGGAACGTTGCCGGCGCGCCGGATAATCCGAACGGCATTCTAAGAAATGCGTACGTACCAGATTTCGTTATGAACGCGGTTTTGTGTACGTCCTCGGGTTTTACCCCAATCTGAAAATAGCCACTCGTGAGATCTAATGTAGTCATGTATTTTGTAGACGAAATATTTCGAATAATTTCTTCAATTATCGGCAACGGATATACAGGATATTTTGTAACTGAATTTAACTTGCGATAATCTATAGCAAAACGCCACCGCTTCGGGTGCGTAATCGGGTAATCATTATTTTTCTTACACAGGACAACGGGGCTAGCATAACTGCTAGAAATTGGCGTGATGATTTTATTCTTTAACATCTCTTTAATATGATGTTCAATTATTTCTTCTTTTGTCCTATCATATCTATATGGCTTTTGCCTAACTGGCTGAGCGTCCCCCGTGTCAATGTCGTGGTTCACCACCTGCGTAAAGCCTGGTACATCACTAAATAAATTCGCAAAGTGACTTACCAGACCTTGGATTTTCTCTTTTTCCTCTGCTTGTAAATGTTCCAAGTCCAGCTGCGGGGGCTTATCATTCTTCGCTTCAATTGGCTTCATATTTAATGTTAGTTCTCCCCCCTTGAAATCAATTTTTGCTTCTGCCAAACTAAAAAAGTCCACACCTAGAATAATACAAGTCTGCAGGTTACGCACAATATAAAACAGGATTCTTACCTGTTCGTTGTTGATACGCACGAACAATGGTACTTTTCCTAAACAGCTACATTTTTCTCCTTGGGCCGCTATGACATCCGTGTCTCTTGCACTAAAAATTCTGTAACGTCGAAAGTGCTTCTTAAAGAATCTTTCCGATACGAAGCTGCTTTGGGCTCCTGTATCCAAGAGGGCTGTCGCCGGTATGTTGTTGATTAGAACTTCAATCTTCGGCAAACTCAAATTCTTAACGACCACGGTGTTTAAATTGATTTTGGAAGGGTTTTGCGCTGCTTCGGACTTCTTCACCTTCCTCGAAGAAATCCCTCTTAGTTTAAATTCTTTTTCTTCTGGTTGCCCTCGGAATCTTTGCTTGTTCTTCTATTAAATTCCCTTCGTTCGCCGCTCGCTTTAGGAGACACATCTTTCTTCGGCCATTGCTTCGCCTTATTCCCGTAACTTTGATTTTGCTTTTGCTGCGGTCTTGGCGAACTCCACTGACTTCTTCGCTCAAATTGGCGTCGTCGTTCGTTGTCGGCTGTTCTTCGGCTTTCAAATTGTACCGCGAGCTCAAATAATCTGTCTAATGTTGTTGGATTTCTTAGTTCGATGAAATCTTGAACTTGGGGCAGTAGCCTAGGAAGTATAACTTGAATAATTTCAGGATCCGGGCGACTTCCATACAAAAGCTTGAAAACTTGAATTTTCCTCAAAATAAAATTAGACAAATCTTCTATTCTTTCTTGGTATCGGCTAAACAGTTCAGCTTCCAATCTGGCTCGATCTCGCACCACGGGAAATGCTTTCACTAGAGAATTCTTGAAATTTTCATACGTGTATGTGGGGCTTCCTGGTTCCCCCAAGAGATTCTTTCCGATGCACTTGAACCAACTTAGCGCTTGGCCCTTCAAAGCGCTGGTAGCAAGAGCGACTTTCTGAAATTCGTGGACTGGATATAGCATGAAGTGGGAGTCTAGCTTTTCCAGGAAATTGATTACGGCTGTCTTGCCGTCAAAACTTGCCGCTGGCTTCATGGCTGCTCGCATGGTTTGTACGATGTAGCCGAATCCTTCTATGCCAGGAGGTGCTATCTCAGGATTCTGGACAGGTACAGCAGGTGTCTCAGGTTCGTCTTCTTGTTGTTGAGGCCATCCTCTTCTTTTTGTGCGGGCGCCACTATCAGGACTTAGCATTCTGTGTGTATTCTTTGAGAACATGGTAAATTCTGTAAAGGGTTCTTATCCTTACGTTCTAAGTCCTGAACTGGAACAGGGAGCGGAAGGTACGCTATGTTCTGATGTAACTGCTGGGCTGGAGAATAACTGCACGTGAAGGGATTTGAAATCCTCTTTTATTCAATCACTATTAAATACAAACCTCCCAATTCGGGAGAGATACAGAACGTAACAGACCACACTTTGGTCGAACTTAACAATCAAATAAATTTAAATAAATTAAAATAGAACTTAAATTAAACTTTGCTTCGCAGAGCAATTCGCGGAAGTTGGCCTCTATCTAAAAGGGTGCGTAGCAAGGTATACTAAATACTACCGCACTTTAATTTATTTTACAATGCAATCACGTAGTAAGCACTATGGCTTATAAATTTAAACTGCTAGCTGGTCAGGCGAACGTTGAGCGGCGTGACCGTGATCTGAGGCAAAGCTCTCACACACCGAGAGGTTTCTACCTCTGGCTTAAATAGTGCTTGGCTGAACTTCAAAAATTAGCATAAGCTAAAAACGCGCGCTTCTTCTGACAGGAAGTTGAAGCAGAGAGGAGATAGAAAAGATTTAAATTAAAATAAACTTGGTTAGTTTAACTAAAACCTTACATCCTGATGGTAATTTTTTTCCGAGAATGTTTTTGTAAAAGGTATGCAGGCATTATATTCCTTCGCCAAGCACTAATCAATGCGCAAGTTTATTTTAAAAGAAGATTGGCGTTAGCATCAAATACTGTGGCGTGCCCTTTTATTTCGTTCATTTTGCTACAGATTACGAACAATACATCATTTTACAAATGCCTTCTTCATCATCATTTTAAAGCTACACTTATACAACATTATGGTCAGTTCAAAATGCTATTACATGTACATGCAGTTTCATCAAATTTGTCTACCTTTCTCTCAAAACAATCATCTTACTTCAGTATATAGCTGAGTTTGCTTTTTAAGTCCATTAAATCTGCAAAGTTTGTTTATAAAAGGTCGTGATTTATATAATTTATTATTTTTATTATTATCAGACTCTCAGAGAACTAGTGAAAAAATCGCTATGAAATTACAGGATTATCGCTATGAATATTCACAGCGAAGTGAATCCAAGTTCACTAGCCATCTGTATTTATGCGTGGCTAAGTTGCAAGAAGCTTCGTGGAGATTCCAGGAGTTCTCAAGGAATCGAAAGAAGAATCAGAAGCAGAGTGTAGTTCGAATGTGCAGTTCCAAGGAATGGCCGAGAATGGTTTGCAAGAGGAGACGCGAAACTGAACTTGGAGGAATTCCGTGTTCAGATTTCTAAATCTCTTAGTGTTTATATTTTTTGTTTTTTTATTCTTTATTGTCATTCAGTTTTTATTTATTTTATTTTTCTGGAGCGGTCGAGGAGCCCTCCGAGCATATAGAGCTCTCTCAGGTCTCCGCTGAGTACAAATTCGGAACCACTGCTTTAAAATTTAGAAAGAGAAGTACTCGACGTGATGCTTAACTAAGATAAAAATAATGTTGATATATGTCATCAGATGAAGAACTAGAACAGAAATTTGTGCGACTTTTTAAGAATGTGGTAATTTTGTTTGGAATTCAAAAGTGAGAGCTTTTGAAATCACGATTCAAGTCTACCCTCCCTTCAAAAAAAAAAAAGCTGTCAAATAATGCAAAATTTTTTTTATGCCCTAGGCCTTACAGCAACATTTTTAAACAGATAGATAGAAAACTATTTTTAAAAATATCAAAGCAAAAAGGGTCCAATGCTGCTCTTAACAACGAAAGAAATCTCTTTCCTGTCATGACAAAGAAAGTGGGAGGTAAACAGGTTTCTTACCTGCTAGTGACACCAATTATAGGTTGGTTGAGGGCAGGGTACAATTGGTTTTTTAACGCCCACTCAAAAATCCCATTTTGGAGAAAGTCTAGCTGTCCTTATTCAATTTTATTTGTATTTGACAAGGCTACGAGACAAACAATTCTCTCTTTCTCTCCAAAATAATAATAATAATAATAATAATAATAAAGGTTTTTGAGTTTAATGCTCTAAATTTTTTGTTTCTTTTAAGATTTTTTCTTCACGTCAGATCTTTACCTTTGATTTTATGGATGCATTATCATAAATCCATGTATAGACGGACTAATAAACCTTTAAAATCAGAAGCATTCTGAAGTAATGAAAAATGTTTTCGAAGTAAACCTGTCATTTCAAATAAATGAATTTCAGTTTTCATGCGACTGCAAGACGTTCGAGAAAGGTGACTACAGACTTGTATTTCCAGGTACTAAACTGCGACATTTAGTTCCAGTTTTAAAGTTTCTTAAAAATAAAGGACAGTTTTTTTATAAAAACTTCCGTAATCCAGTTGGTGTGAAAAATGCTAATAAACAAAATATAACTTTTTCGTATGGCGCGTGAGTTAAATGCAAAAAAAAGTTACAAACGTGACATGAATTTTTATATGTAAAATTCGCACAAACGTTCAACACTAAATGCACTGAGTAATTTTTTTTTAAAGTTTACAATTCGTAGAATAAACACGAATCTAATACTGCTGATCTAGTTACAATAAAATCACAATATTTTTATTTATTTATTTATTTATTACAAACTCCGCACATAGGCACTACACGGAAAGGAAGGGATGCCCGTGGAGGTCTTTTGAAGGGAAACCACGAAAACTCCCATGCAGCCATTCTGTTTCCCGAGACTCGAACCCGAGACAGAATAACCATTGCTCAGCGGCTCGTTTCTGCTTAGTTTCAGTTTCTACTATTTGAATAAAATTAATCTATTAACAGTTTTTAAACTAAGATTCGAATGAGAAAAAAGTGCGAAGATTTGAATTTTCGAATCTTAAGATCTGTATTTAGGTGTTAAGAATTTTTTAACGAACCCTTCACGGCCGCGGTATTAAGATAATTTTTATAAAATAATGCACCTTATTTTTGGAATAGTTATTGGAAATACGTGTATAGGAATAGTATTTGAAGAAAAATGTAAATCCTATAGTCACATTTTTCGAATACTCTGTTATATTACTATTTATGTGCGTAAAACGGGCTGTCAAGAAGACACTAAACTCTTTCAATGAAATTTTTCTTTTTTTAATCCATTGGCGGGCACTTGCCTATTCAGCATTAGCCACTCTTAAGGCTGACTTGACTGACTGAAGAACAGCTGACTGATCTATTGTCGAGCGAATACCGCACAATTGTGCAGTTGGTCCGGTCGATGAATGGGTGCCACAAGGGTGCATAACGTAAAGCTTTCTGGGCCATGGAACCCATAAGGGAAGAGAAGACGAAGGACAGGGGGCGACCATACATCGCTAGGCTTGTAAAACACAAGGCACGTTTTAATGGATAGGGCAAAACTGAGTTGGAACGTAAAACGTGTTGTCATCATTGTGAAGAGAAAGCATGCTAAGCACTACAATAAATAATTTTATTCAGTAATACAGAATCAATATGAAATGCAAAATACAACCTAATAAAATGAAATACAAAATGTCGAAATAATATGATACATATTTAAGCATTACATGTAAAACAAAATTAAGTAGGAAAATTCAAATCACAGGTGAGATATCTTAATGATTAAATACTTAAATGCTAACCACATATGCTTATTTAGCCCTTGTTGGCTTTAATAAGCTATTATTCGACTAATCCCTTAAGGGCAATCACAGTGTAAAACAATCAAATAGCTCCCGACCGGGAAATCAGAGCAGGTAGGAAAAAGGCGGCTCTTCGGCCATGTCAACAAGTGTATCGTAATTTAAGAACTCTCACCCCAGTGAGAAGCTTAAAATGAGTGAGCAGAGCAGAGAGAATGCAATATGAACTATGAAATACATGTTATGTACAATGGAAAAATAATAGTGTCATGAGACAGCTTCATACAATATATTACACACAAAAATGAGCTATTTACATAAGTAAAATAAAGTGGGCGAAGTGACGAAATTGTGATCTTTAAGTCTGTAAGTCGTAAAAGGCTTGACAATGTAATCCTCAGGAATACATGTGTAATTTAATGCATCGTTAAAATTACCTTTACTACTTGTTAGATATCTTTGCCCTCTGTGAGAATTTTATAATTGAAAAATTCTTAAGGCCAGGGCCAGAAGTGGTGGCCATTTTATTGTGGAGGCACCTAATAGGCGGCTACCTGCGCCTCCTCTGAAGAGACGGACAATTACTACAACCATGCCTTTCCTGGGCTAACCCAGGCCCTTCGGTACAGCAGTAGGCCCCACTATACCGTCTGGGTGGCTTATTGAAAGTTATATAATTCCGGTAGTTCAGCTCACGGTTATATCTTTTAAAAAAAAAAAACATGTCTGCACAGATTTCTTACTGAATTGCTTAATCCGAATTCCCGACATTACTTGACCTTATTTTACAATTTTTTCCCTTCAAAGTGACCTTTGAGTAAGAAATATTATATTAAGTAGATATGCATCCGATTCGGATAAATGCGCGCTAAAAATAACGAATGAGATACTGTCGATGATAAAAGAACTACATTTCATACGTAAAGGTAAAAAATAAATTCTCATTAAAATTCTAGCTCCTATTTCTGTTGATGAAACCAAATATACCGGTGTCCCATTTTTGTCTCATTGCACCTAATGTTTATATCAGGAACAGAAAGCTGCTTTTATAATTTTTCTCGGTTACGTATTCCAGACGAATTCGCTGTTCTACGCCGAGTTTTCATTTTATGCAAAAATAGAGTTTCTTCGCAAGCGTTATTTGAATTCTTAATGTTTAGTGATGCTTACCAGTGGTCTCAAATTCAAATTGCGCGCGGGCTGAATGCTTGATATAAAATCTATCCGCAGGTCGGATTTTTGTCTTTCCAATAAAATTTAAATTTTTTTTACAACATATGTTTTTGTCAAAACACACGTAAGTAGCAATGATAGTGACACGAAGGACAAATTTAAATTTACAAATTTAAATTTTTCGTTTGAAATGTAAAGTTTGTATCTTTAAAAATATTCCGTTGATTACACTTTGTAATTCAAAAATATTGACCGCTAAATATTAAATTTTCAAACTCACATTTATTCAAACAATTCTAGTATATGGAAGTAACCACTGAATAATTTACTAACTAAAAATTAACAAATTACGAAAATTTCACAAAGCGGACAAAACTTGAGAAAAAATAATAACAATCTATTCTCATTTACACTGGGGAAATAAATTAGAGAATTTTCATATTTGATCTACAATCTCTAGAACTACTGGACAGATTTTAATGAAATTTGGTGTGAACATAGGTTGATACAATACAAACAAAATAAACATTCAACAGTTATAATAGACACACATGTTCGTGTGTAACACTCATTGTTGTCTGAAGGTCTGAAACAGCGGTTGCAGAAGACACAAAAGAAATGGGTTAATAGGTGGTATGATTCCCTCTTACAGCCATACAGGACTGGCAGCGTGATGTCATACTGGAAATAAGGCAGTTTATCAGTGCCTGTGGCAATTGGTCCCACTCATTCATCAATGCTGTTTTCAGTTCCTAGATGGTTCTCGGAGGGGAGCTGCGAGAGGCATTTGCCCTACCCAGAGCATCCCAGACAGGCTCTATAGGGTTGAGGTCTGGAGACGTGGCTGGCCAATCCATCCGGCGACTATCCTCACTCCAGAAATTCGTCGACCAAAAGAGCTCTATGTGGCCTCGCGTTATCGTCCTGTAAGATGAACTCGGGGCCCCCTGCACCCCGGAAAAGGCGCACATATTGCTCCAAGACCTCATCCCTATACCTCACACCAGTCACAGAACCTCTGTCAAAGAAGTGGAGTGGTGTGTGGCCATCCAACATGATGCCTGCCCAGACCGTTACACCGACACCATCATAATTGTTGATTTCGCGGACATTGGAGAGTAGCTAGCGGATCCTTGGCTCTCCTCCACATGAAAGTACGGCGAGAATCGGTGTTTAGACCAAAACGGGACTCGTCGGTGAACAGAACGGTCGCCCATTGCTCCGTACTCCAATCACTATGCTGCCTGCACCATGCTAATCGGGCTCTCCTGTCCGTAGACGTCAGCAGAACGCAAACAGCCGGTCTTCTGGCAAACAACTCTCTCCCATTCTGTCTTTTGGAAACAGTCACCCTTGTTACATGGATTCCTACGGGTCCCGAGAGAGTTGAGAAGCTGTAGCCCCTCTGTTAAGCCTCGTTAAAATGGATTAATAATGATCTTCTCTGGCCGTCGTGGCTCTTGGACGACCTTGCCCAGGCTTTCTCTCGATGGATAAGGTATCCTGGAACTGTTTCCATAGGTTATACACGACGCGGGGCTTTAAATTAAACTATTAAACTCTCTATGTATCTAGACTTGCGATTGGCCAGCCTCTGGCTTCCCCACAATTCGCCACCTCATTCCATCATCTAAACGTTGGTGGTTACTCATTTTTACTGTTCCGATGCTGCAACCGATTGCCGATTGCTGCAAGATAAGGCCAAGAAATTCTCCGAGGTGTGCTAGCGAACGCAGTTCGTCTTACCCTCCAAGCGCTTATAAAGCTTGTTTTTCTGGTGGCTTCGTCTACACACACGTGTACGCTTAGGTATTTGCCGTGCAAGAATTGCATTTTTATCTAGAAGTAGTGGTTTTTCTTTCAGTTCAGTTCTTTTCATGTAGTTCGATAAAATATGCAATTCTCTTAATTTATTTCACCAGTGTATTTCATTTATTAAATTTTTCTATGATGCATACAGAAAAATGCTTATTTGCATGTAAATAATTATAAGCGTCTTTATTCCTTGATATAACAACTTTCGGATACAAAACATCACGAAGCTTCGATTTCCATAAAGTTTCCAACCCTTATAGAAAAATTACTGCTGAAAATTATCTTCATCACGAACTGTAGATTGTTATCGGCAATCTGGTTCTTTTCTTAGACATATTAATTTTCAACTACGGAAAAAACTGTTCATATACAAAATCGCATAAAAATACTTCCCCGTTATATGGATTCTTTAAGGCCTGTCCGCTCAGTAAACCGAAATAGAATTTTTAGATATTGCTATGCGCTCGAGGTATGATGATTTCCAATATTTTCGTGAAACGTTTTGACAGCACAAGAGATGAGGGGGAGGAATTTAATAGAATTACAAGTTTTAAACGTGCTTACCTTCGCAGACGATAATGCACTGCATGAGAGAGATTGTTGACAACAATGACGAACGTAATATTTCAGAAGGAATCTGCATAATTTCACGTTTTATGACATCTTTAAATTCTGACAGATTTCTGGAATCTGATGTGTACCCCTTAGATTTCAGATAACCCCAGAATCACAAATCCATCGGAATGAAGTCGAGGGGGAGATCGAGGTGAAAACTGCAGAGTTACGGGAGGTGACTTTATCTTGAAACGTGACACACGTTAGAAACTTGTTAATTCCAATAAAAGGTGTTTTTCCCCCCCTTCTCCACCCTTATGTTCTCATTAGTGCTTTACAATGCTTGCAAATGTTTTTCGCCGGTAATTTTCGTCCTACGTATATCGTTCTAATGCCATATATCGTTTTTCACTGTACTGTTCAGTGAGTACAGGAAAAAAAGTGAATGTTGCCACTCGAAAATTTCGAATTTTTTTCACTGTAACCGTAATGGGAGATCTCAATTTGCTTTAAATCATCGTAGTCTCGAGCGCATAGCTCCAAATAACAATCTCGATTTTTTTTATTTAATTTCGATTGGCCGCTAGAGGCTCATATATCATGAAAGTTTTTTATGAAAAACCTTGTATAAATGTACTCCCAAACAAAGTTATTATTATTATTATTATTATTATTACTGCAAAAATTTGTAACTAAGGATACTTTTCTTTTGGCAAGTACGAATAAAAGTTAATCAAATATATGTCTTCAGATCTTTGAATGAGATTTATATCAGAGTGTAAATTAATTAGCTCCGTTTGTGAATTTTCTACGGCGCTATTCATGTTCGTTTTTGTAATGAAAATAATGTAAAACTAGACCCCACATCTTTATAAGATCTTAAGATGAAAAATTGCTTCTGGTACCACATGCGGCCTGCAGCCGCTAGTTTAAGATCACTGGAAGAGATTGCAGCACTTTATTGTATGCTTTTTCTCTCATCAAAAATATTGGTTTCAAAAACAATAGTTCTATTTCTAAGTTTAGGAATAATAACTGGGTACTTTCTGATTATCCGCAGCCCCGTTTCAGCCTCGAGGAAATAAATCTCTGATGAAGTGCAGCAAAAAATGTGTACCATTAAATAGGTCGTACAGTGAAGTCATATGGTGTGTACATCAGATTTTTTTAAATATTGATCCCGAAATCTAGTTACGAAATTTGTTAGAAAAATAGTGTAGTTTCAAAATACTGCCGATGAAATGGCTCTATAAACTTCTTTTAGGGTCTTTATATAGCAATAATTTCAGTTAGAAAAATATGCATTGTGCTTTAATGAGTTAAAAAGGAAAAGCCATATCTTTGTGGACAAGATTCGTGGAGAATAAATCTTCGGTAATATATTATTTTTTTCATTCTTATTATCGAGGTATTTTAAAATGATTTACGAAGCAGCTGCGAAATTGTGGTTTTGATTATTAATGTTTTCATTTTTGATAAAACAAAGCGTTCCCATTTAAATTTGTATCTGCATTGAGGAAATATTAAGGCATCTGTAAATGTTGCATATAAAGGTGTACAACTCTTTTAGCATATTGGATATTTTACTGCCATTTTTACTGGAAGTCGGAATTTTTGCTGTTATGGAGATCCTATAAATGGTTAAATTTTTATGTTACAAATCATTGCCACCATAATAATGAAACTGTCCTCATAAAATCCTTTATCTTATTTTAAGGAACTTTATAAAGAGTGAAAATATGTGTTCAAAATTAGCATTTAAAGAAACGAAGCTTGCAACTATCATTTTTGCAGACGCTTTATATAAAATCTTACCTTTTCCGTTGTAGAGAAACACGCGCCAAACAGTTTTCTATAAAAATATACAGTCTGTCACAAAAAAATATATGCACCCAGAAGGAAACGAACTACTATCACGAAACTTAACATGTATGTCGTGTATGAGGCGATAAACAAATGATTACAATGATTCATAACAAAGATCGTTTTATTAAGAAGTCATAGCATGAAAAAGGTTACAAATCAGTAAGTAGTATAGCCACCTCTTGCAGCTATACAAGCGAAACATGGTGTGACATCAAATCAAGTAGATCACCTATGACCTCCTGTGGAAGATCATGCCATAATTTGCAACTGGAAGTTAAATCACCAGTATTCCGGGATAGCTGCAGTTGCTTTCCAAGCGTGTCTCGAACGTGCTCTATCGGCGAGAGCTCTGGTGACCTGGCAGGCCACGGGAGTACATCATATCCGTGAAGACACTGTTGGGGTAGACACAGTCGCGCAGTATGTGGACGAGTGTTGTCTTGCTGATAAAAGGCACCTGGGCGACTTCATAACATTCCATAGACGATATAACCACACTAAAATGCCGTTCGCGTAACTGCGAGCCGTCATAGTACTTTAAAGGACGACTAGAGGTGATCCCAACAAATGCCCCCCCCACACTGTCACGTCTTGTGTAATCGTCGTATCCCTCTACAGCAAATGCCGGATCGGACCGCTGGCCTTGCCGCCTCGATTCGGGATACATCGCTGAAGATCACACCCACACCCCTCCAGTCGGTCACAATTCAGCTTGCCCAAATTCAGCAAACATCCAGTCGACACTGCGTATAATATGGGGTCAATAGTATGCGTCTTAATGGACGTCGGCAGCGTCAGCCAGTCGTCTCCGAATGATTTTAATACTACTGTATTCATTAAACGTAAATGGCGTTGAATCGATGCTAGAGACGTTATTGGTACGGAAGTGGCCGCTCTTATGATTGAGCGATCCTCGCGCTCATTTGTGTTCCTGGGACGCTCTGACCCTCCACGACGGTAGACTATCCCTTCCGTGATCCATTGTCGCCAACACCGAGCAACTACTATATCGCTCCGACTGAGGTGGCGGCCGATACGTCTATTCGACCAACCTGCTTCTCTGAAGCCTAAAAATCCGACAACTGTTCGCCTGTTAGGTCTCAGAGGCATCTCTAGTCATAATACCGTCCATTCAAGTCGATAGATTCGTTTGAATAGTCCTACGGCACGAGCAATCGTGCTTTTAATCTGTCCTAGCTGTGCATCCTATATGCGCATAGCGCGCTTACCCTTGTCTTAATTGGCGTCGAAATTAAAATCATTTGCATATCTCTTACCAGACTACATTCCTGTTGAGTTTAATGTTTATAG